>JAQQAE010022160.1:0-10313 GCA_029823295.1 Pseudamia nigra | reverse complement strand
ATTTGGCATAGGTTTTACGTCGGATGCCCTTCCTGACACAACCCTCTGCATTTATCCGGGCTTGGGACCGGCGTAAAAAAGAACACTGGCTTGTGCCCCCCCACTTCTGGTATATGTTCTAAATGAAACGCACAATATGTTGTGTAAGAAGGAAGTGCAGACTCCTGAGCACCTTCACAGAAAACTAACAGATAATGTACTATTTTTGCAGCAAACTAACTTTGACTGTAAGCTATCTTTTAAATTGGCAAACCTTACATAGAGTGTGCAAAAATGATAAACATCTCATCATGTCACACACAAACATTGAGGATCCCTAACTGAAATCAAGTCAGGTCAAACCCTCTCATGTGTATTGCCAAGCCACCACTCTTATCACTAAAATTGTATTGATTGGATACCACCAAAATCATTTCTATGGGTTCAGTGTTTTGCTTGCAATGAACAAGAAATTACAGCCTCAAAAATGAGATGAAAGGCAGTGCAACATGGAAATTACAGTTTGAAAAAGAGTCACATTAAAATCTATAGACTTGTATTTCATTGTCAACAGTATGAGACCAACATATTTTGACTGGCCACCCTGATGTATGCACATGCATGCAAACACGTGGCCTGCATACAGATTATGTAGCAGGGAGAATAAATGTGACATTTGAAAGGTGTTGCTGTCAGCGTGACATCCTCCAGTGCCGTTCAGAGACATTGTGGAGAAATTAAAGTGTACTGTATACTGTGAAAAATGTGTAGAATATGTGAGTGTTTGCAATACAAATTCTAGCAGAGGGTGGTCTCCTGGGGTCTGTCACAATCAGCAGACAGAACCAAATGAACACACGAGCCAATGCTGGAGCTTATATTTTCCAGGCTCTCTCTCTGTCCTTCCCCCTTCTTTCCCTGCATCCCTCATTAAAGGAGCTCCATTTCTAAAGCCACCTCTGCATCTCATGTATTCTGATTCAAGGTGTATATGCAGCTCCTGAGTCAAGAGGTAAACAAACCCTGCAGGATTCTTGGCTGGATCCAGTTCCCCACCAACCAGTAAAAAAGCAGAAAAGACCAGCTAAGAAGCTCATTATGGGCTATAAGATGCCTCTAAATGGGCCTTTGCGACACTCTAGTGATCACTTAGGCTCTTTTATAACTTTGTGGTGGAACTTGAGAGGTTGATAAGGATTTTACAATAGAGCATGCAATATGCATAAGGGACCACATAATGCATAGGGCAGATGGATTGATGAGGAGAGAAGTGTTTGAATTTGTGGTCAGATGACGGGCTGGTTAATGATGAATGGATAGCATGACTAAAAATATCAAGGCAACAGCAGCTGCCATGTGAAGGGTATGCTTTTTAGATAATTTAGAGTTGAAGAGAAACTTGACACCCAGTTTATCAGTTTCTGAGCACAGGCTTAAGGTGGAAGAAGAACATAGTTAATTTTTCAAGGAATAGTGCCCACACTGCTGTGTATAACTGCTCAATTTCAGGGAAATTCCTGAATGAACCCGACTTAAGTTAAAAAAAACCAACAAACAGCAATAGCAACAAGACTTTGTTAAAGGTTCCATATTCAGATATTAGTCCGGTTATTTGGACATATATACATCATATTCAGAAAATGCAACTCTTTATTAGGTTCAGGTGAGCTGCTTTAGAGACTCTGGTACAGATGTATGCTTCAAAGAAAAGTCCAAAAAATACAGAAACATCCAAAAATATCCAAATCTGACACATGATGAAAGTTTTGTCTTTTTTTGGAATAAGGGACAAAACCAGAATACAGTGCACATGTAAACTAGTTACCAGGGTAACTTCATGTCTTGAGAATCTGCTCAGAGCAGAGAGGTTTTTAATTCAGATTGAGCTGACCTGTAATTTTCACCTTTATGTTCTCCAAGAGTGAGAAATTTGTTATTGCAGTTTAGATAATTTAAATCATGTGACATGGAAGCACAGTCCAGTGACAAAGTTCACACAAAATTAGCTGCAGTTTTGCTATGTTTTTGACAAACTATGCCTTTCTTCACTTTTAAAAGTCATCTTTTAAATAGACACATTGTATGAGCAATCAATTTTTGTAGGTCCTGTAACGCAGATGTAAAGGGGTGGGACTTAACCTCTCTATTACATTAAGCAGAGGGCAACTGTTGGAATTCCTCACAATCTTTTTCTTGATGTGATTTTTAGTGACATTGGATGCTTTGACTTTACGTGGTATATACTGTAAGTACAAGTTCCTTTGGCTAAATGAGTTTTTACAAAATCCTTTGCCCCAAATGCTATTAATATCATGAACTCTACCAAGTGACGACTCCACAGATAGACATACTGTATGAACTGCTCTTTTCCATTATGCTTTACTATACAGTATTTATTTTGCATTTTATCTGTAATTTGTTTCTTTTTTTGTCTGTTTCTTAGTATTCTTGTGTGTTGGTGAGCCGAAGACAATTTTCCACAATGGTGGACAACAAATATTCATCCTGTTCTATTATTCTGTTCTATACGTTTGGAGGGAAAAAGAATTTGAGAAGTGTTAACGGCTCACCACTAGCTTACTGAGAAATAGAATGCAGAAAAGTATATACAGTACACAGTATTTCTTTCCACACACGTCAAAGCACTACTTTATGTCCTTCAGTGTTTAAGTGTAGTTACTCGCCACCCCTGCAATTACATTTTGCAGTACTAAGCACATTTATTTTCTTGCATTTCTGAGCCTCTCTGACCGTTACAGTGGTTTATTTGTGTTTCTGGGTGCTCATTAGCACTGGGAGCTACAGTTTCATAGTACTATGTCCAAAGCAAAAAATGCATCACCCAGCAATATTTTACAGTTTGTTCATTTCATTGTTCCTGTAAGACTTGTACCTGTAATGGATCCAGCGAGTGGTGGCGAATAAATGTTAATTGAATTTTCACCATGGGGAGGAATAACTCGCCTAATTAGACGATGGAAACAGTAGACAACCTGGGAAAGTGGGACGGGGTCTTTTTAAGTTGTTATCTGAATGGTGAACTGGTTTAAACTCTGGGATGTCTGAAGTCTGTCTTTGGGTGGAAAACAGTGCTATAAGTCAGGCATTTCAACACCAGCTTGAGGAATTCTTTAAATAATGCCATAAAGTGGTTTTAAGCGCACATGATATCTGCAAGTGGAGGATATATTTAGTCTTTTGGACATTGGTGAAGAATTCATTTAAAAAAGGTGACTTCCTCATTCATGTTATGGTTATTTGATTATTTAGTTCATATTTTGGTTACTGTCCTTGATCACTTTATTCATGTTTTTAATTGTGATTGTATGTATATATTTTGTTTATTATATTGTCTTCTGTTTAATTTTTAGTCATTTTTCCATTTTCTAGTTTCGTCAATTGTTTTATTTATTAACTGGATTATTTGGTTGATTCTTTTGCTCATCTTCAATATAATTTTTATCATTTTCTTTATTTTGACTTTGTTTTTTCTTCATCAGTTATAATTTTTTTGAAGTACTGTATTTTCCGGATTACACGTCGTGTTTTTTTTTTTTTTGCATAGTCTGGCTAGCGGAGTGACAAATATACTGCAGCGACGAATATATTAATAGTATTGGGTGTTGTCACACTGACAACTGCTAGAGGTTGCTTTGGGCTTGTGTACCTGCATCTGCCGCATCTGTATTACTGACAATTTAAAATGTAGACATTACCGTTAACAACCACACCTGCCATCAGCTTAACACCGAACGTGTCGGCGCCGTCACTTACCCGGGGAGGCGATCCTCGAGCTCTCGCTTCTGGTGTCAAGTGCACGGCTGCCCGGCTGAGCACTTAAAGCGCGTTCCCCTTAACAAATGCGACCTGTTCTCCAGAGTGACTTATACACGTTTTTTACTTCTTCATTATGCATTTTTTGGCTCGTGCAACTAACATTCCGGAGCGACATATCACCTGCTTATTTTGTTAAGTAATTTGACCCTTTGAGTAAATCCTGTCTTCTATCTAAAGACTAAAGAAATTGTGTGAGTCTTGCCCTGAAACATTGCCTCTGCCTTAAACGACTCTAATGGATTTCCCCCTTATTTTCTTCCTGAGTTTAATTTTGTCTTATTTGCTTCTTGTTTTTGTATGACTACCACATTAGGGTCCATTTAACAGTGTCATTTTGATATAATTTGACACGAACAGTGACTCAGCATGTGCGTTACTGGCAGTTTTGTCTTCTTACTTGACACATTTTTACATAACCATGTACAGTATAGTCTTAAACCATTCTATGCTTTGTGTGTATCTGTAGACGCACCACATCATTCATCTCACACATTCATACCTAATCAAGCTTTTTCGTTCTCTTACGATTTGCTGTGATTTCTTTCTTTTTGAACACATAAATCTCAGAGGTGAACGACTGTGCAGAGATGCTATTTTTCCTGCAGAAATCAATTACGTTTTCATTTCTTTGGATTTTAGTGTGTGACAACTGCAGATAAGTTTCACACCCATCTTGGCTACAGGCAGTGACATGGATTACGTCAAGAAAGGCAGAATATTCAACTCTCCTTGCATTTGTTCCAGTGCCAATTAGTTTTTTTTCTTTCCAGGAAGTACTGACCGAATGGGTTGGCTCCTTTTCATGAATCTCTCCAATTCATAATCAATTACACACATGAGTGGGACTAAAAATATTCACTGGAGATGTGGCAAATATGCACAAAGTTAATCTGATGCACTGTGACTCATCAGAGAGACGGGTGGAACATTCTTAAGAGGTCCATGTGATTTTTCTTGACTCTGTTGTTTTATTCAGATCTCACCCTATTTCCAAAAAGTTGGGTCACAGTGTAAAATGGAAATAGAAATAGAATGTGATGATTTGCACAACCTCCATTTTTAATTGAAGACAGCACAAAGATTACATATCAAATGCTGAAACCGACAAATTGATTTCTTTATTTTATTTTTTTGGAAATCACATGCTCATTTTGAATTTGATGGCAGCAACGGTGTCAAACATTTACCACTTTATTACATCACCAATGTTGAATGTGAACACTTTCCCGTGCTTTTTTGATGTAGGATTTCAGCAACTCAACAGTTCATACATTACATTACATTTTATAATTCAACATCTTCAACTGGTTAAACATTATGACTACAAGCAGGCAAGTGTATCAACCAGACTCTTTCACTACAGAGTCATGCTGTTGAAATGCAACTCTGAATAAAATAAAGAACCCATTGCAATTTCTTTCTGAAAACATCATCACTGCATGTATGAGAGCCATTCCAAGTACCTCATTCTACTTAATGAAGTACTAATTAGGTGATTACCTGAAATATATCTTATTCATTGAGGAAAAGTAAGAAAATCAGGGTTATTCCTCCAAATGTTGATTTCTGAACTATTCCTAAGTTCAAAAAAATTTGTATTGTGCTGTTTAAAAAATGAATGTGAATGCATTATGTGAGGTCAAAAAAACACATTCACATTTTTTTTTTGTTTTATTTGACTATTGTCATGTTTCACACATAAATACTTACAATATTTGTATTTGGAACTTGGGAGAAATTAATCCATCTTAACAAACACATCAAACACATCAAAATGAAAATAACATAAAAGGCATAATAAAGATGAAAAAAAAAGAAAAAAAACTCGACCATAGAGAAATTGTGTCATTGTTTCCATTATGTTCGGGGCCCTAATTTCCACTATGGAGTGAAGATAATGTTTTGTGTTTTTTTTGTTTTAATTGAAATTTTGAAAAAGTATGTGTTACCAGTTTTAATTTTGATTGTTGTTTTGGCCACACCCCTTTTTTATTTGTCTGATCTGCTGCACCCATATATCAATTCTCATTCCATGGTATGGTATGGCATGATATGGTATGGTATTGTACGGTATGATATGATATGGTATGGTATGGTATGGTATGGTATGGTTTTGATAGCAGAGGCTGGTAGAAATATCCTACACCTTGAGTACTTTATGACATATAAAGAATGTTTGCATTTTTTACTGGCACACTGATTATCAATGTTTTTTTCCCTTAATACACTGACTGTAAATTGTTCTACTCTGGCTCAGATGCAGCTCTTCCATTGTTATAGAAGCTATTGTCATCAACACTTGTCTTTCTGCATCACAATACAGTGCTGCTCAACTGGGACTTCTAATTGAGACTCAAACTTCAGTACAAATTTAACTTTACAAGTATGATTTATTTTGCGTTGTTTCCTTTGCAACACTTCAGGGAGCCATTTTGCGTATTTATGAGCTGCTGAGAGCTGCCTGCACTTTGTGTTTTTGTATTAATTTCTCTTTTAATTAACCATATACTTGAAGCCAGTGACACTTTGTTACAACAACATTTTCAGTTTCTTTCAAATGTACATTGGTCACCTTAATTGCTAAAGATCTGTATCTATCTGGAAAAACATATTCTACTTAATGTATCCTGAAGGAATTGCCATTTATCATCATTATAAATAAGATGCCATAGTGCAACAATAGGAGAAGGTCAAAGATAAAATACACCATGTGCACTACAGTATATTCAAATAGGTACAGCATAGCAGGTATTATATTTATGTAAAACAGACAATTTAAAATATTGTCTTTGTTTGTACTTGTTGGTGATTATGAATGCCTCACGGTGTTTGTGGTCATCTTTATTGCAGGGATTATTTAAAGCAGATTCCACTTATACATTTTAGTACGTAATTATTATTCATACTTTACTGAAGAACTTTGAGTAATACTTTAATTTCCAAAAATTGGAAGAATGATGAAAAAATCCTTGTCTTATTGTTCTGTCTTGGACCTCTACAAAGCATAACTCAGTGGTAAAAGACTGAGGCTGTGCAATGAAGCCAATGGGGAAATAACTTAAAAGTAGTAATGCCTTAAAAAAGCCTTAACTCCCATAACACTGAGATACTGAAACTTCACTCTGAAAGTACTGAGCAATTTTTGTGAATCATTATAGTCTTTTTTTTTTTTTTTTTTTTTTTGGATCCTCTAATAATCTGGGGTTCCATGTTATTGTTTTCTCCGTTATTAAGATATTAAGGCAAAATGAGAGCTTTGCTGTCTGCCATATCTGAGTTTGATTGACAGGTCTGTATGACAGGTCTGCTGTCAATGCCGTCAGACTTCTGTGGCTTCTGTTTAGCTCATAAGGCATTTTTTCTGACAAGCAGCTCGACTATAGTTGTGATTACAAGGTTAAGCAATCTTGAAGTTTTACCAGTGCTCACCACTGCCATAACCCATAAACCCCCAAACCCATTAAGCTCTCACAGCTCTGGCCCATTTGTCTGAAAACTGTCACTTCCTGCTTTTCAGCGTAGAACTATAATGAACACACAAAGCCAGATGAGTCAAAGCTCAAACTTTAAGCCGATTCTTCCAGTGGCCACTTAGTGGTTAGCTACAATAGTAAACCTGCTGACAAGCGTGCTACAACAGCAAAATGGTTAGAAATGACTCTATTATCAGCTTTTAGAACATGGAGGTTTGAATTTTTTTAAATTGTCCAAATACTGAAAAAAATCCTTGCCACCACTTGCTCTGCATTTTCTGAGCAGCCATTGGACAAACTGGAAGGTGTTGGTAGGACTGTGGATGAAGTCATATGCAGTGGATTGTAAAATGGAAATAACTGAGCATTGAGCAGCTTTACACAGGACTGAATGGGTGCCATTTTTGCATGACATCTCTTTTTTAAATATCCTTAATTTGGCTCAGTCAGCCATGACAGGGGCTGTGTTGTGAGGCCAATGTGGAAGTAACTTAAAGTTGTAATACTGCTGTTGGTCACAGGGACACAAGTCAAGGATGCTTGGAGTCCAATGAATGGTGTCATCACAAAAATGTATTCAGTTCCTAGTCATCATTTTATTTGGACTTTCTAGCAACTGATCTGCTGATCCATCTTTAACTTTTTAAAAGATATTATGACAAATAATCCAACAAATCACTCCTGTGCTAGGGTTTGATTGACAGGTCACTATGGTAACTCACCAGTGGTGTCAGACCAAGTTGGACCTTTGTATCTTTGTATCAAACATTGTTTTACCTAGGATATGCTCGACTTGTTGCTTGTTGTTAGTGTGGGTGTTTACACTAACAACACCATAATATGACTTTGTTTGGCAAGGCTTGGTGAAGTTTTACTCAGTCAGTAAGCTAGCTGTTAGCATTGGCTTACCCATAAGACCCCTAACATACTACACTCCAGTAGCTCCATGGCCATTTGTCCAAATATGTTAACATCCTGCTTTTGCTCCAAAATGTTCTACAGAAAGTGACAACCTGATTGGCCTCAACATACAGTAGCTGTTCAGAAACTAGTGGGTGATGTCACGGTCACTTTGTCCACTAATGCATGCCGTCTATGGTTTGGCTTCCAAATGACAACAAGGAAGTTACAACCTGATTGACCTGAGAACAGCATCATGCTTACCACTAACACATACAGACCATCATTCATTCAAACACATCTCTATTTAATGATGCACACATTCACAAATACAGTATACCTATGTTTTTTATTGAACTAAATCAATTACAGTATATAAAAATACATTTATATGTTTAATACTTTGCCCCTGAAGCATCTAATACATGCAGTGCTAACTCCTTGGTCACCATGAGTGAAGGACTATTTCAGAGTAAAAGACATAGACCTCTATAGGTTTCTTTTACTTCCTAGATGAAATGAACCATGACAGAACATGCTCTTAACCTGGGGGGAGATTGTTCTTCTTCATGTGTGTAATTCCAGTGATATGTACATCGACCTAATGCACTTCCCTCATATGCACTGGTGTCGGCTCACTGTGTTTTAGAAATCCCAGTCTCCCCCAGTCTTCTTTTATTCACTATGTTTTATGTTGGATTACTATTCATAGAGGAGAGCAGGACAAATGGCATCTTTATAGATGTTTCAGGTTCAAATTGCTAAAATGTTAGTGTTACACCCACTCAAATATATTTGTCCCTTTCATTCTGGAGACAAACACACAGAATAATGAAATGCAATTATTACAAGGTAATTATTTTCCATCTGTTTGTTTGCTGGCCAGAATTGGTGTTAGTGCTCGATTTTGTCACACTGACCAAAATGAATACCTCTGAATAAATCAAAAGTGAACAATGTTGGCGATGGTTGCTCAGCCCTGTGTGAGTATTTGGCAAAAAGTAACAGGCTGTCTCGTCATTTATGCAAATAGAAAAGCAAAAGAAAACTCATTTCCCAAAGGATGACAGTAACAATTTGCTGCTTCTATTTTTATTTGCCATGAAGGAAATATTATAAAACACTGCTGGTGTATTGATTATAGGCTGATGGAGCTGGATTTGTTGATTATACCACAAGAAAAGTCAGTCTTCAGGTTGTAATCTCCTGACTCACTCAGTTGTCACTTCTTGTCTTTTATCTCTCCTCTGATTACGGTATTAAGTGACATTATGCCAGATGGAAAAGTGAAATTTAACATGACTTTCAGCCAACTCCAGTTAAATAACCATATACATATACACCTTACATTATATATTTACAGAGCACATATGTCAAATTTACTGTGGACTTAGATAATCCATTGAATTAAACATATGAAAAATAAGACACTGTGAAGTTTTCTCAATGCACATTTTTGATCACAGACATTTTAATTGGGTTGTCCTTTGGTGAAATGAAGAAGAAATCTTTTTGTCCAATATCCAGTTATTTCTTTATGGTAGCTAGCATACAGTTCATTTATTTCATTTTCAATTATTATTATATTCATTTTGGTGGATTTCTAGTTAACTTCACTCCATATCTTTTACATTTTCAGAATAAAATACGTAAAAAATTTACAGTAAATTAAGTGAGATATTATGGCAGCTTATAATGAACAGGCTTTTGTTTGTGGCATGAAGTGATAACACATTTATCTTTTGTGGAAATGTAAGGTTTTCTTGGAACCACTTCAGAATAAGGAGCACATTCATTTCATCTATTATTCTAATCTAAGTATTAATAGTGTGCAACTCCAAATTAAGTGTTTTTAACTTACAGTCTATTCTAAAGTGAATATGTTCTTCGTTTAGGGAACATGATGAGGTTAATGTGCCAAATTATTAATGAAATAGGCATGAAAAAAAGCCAATACTCCTATGAATACATACAGATGTAGCGGGTTTCATTTGGCAGTACTGCTGCGGCAAAAAGAGATGGGGGGGTGGTGGTGGAGGGCGGGGGGATTGTTTTTCCAGCAGTGGCTGCAGTGCGCAGCAGCAACCACCAGGTGGCTCATGTGAGCAGAGCAGGATTGAGCAT
>JAQQAE010022159.1:0-10313 GCA_029823295.1 Pseudamia nigra | reverse complement strand
GCAGTTCCACAAAATCAAATGGATCAAAGCAAGAAATGAAATAAAGAACCAGGTAACAAATCAATGCACTGATGCAATTAAATGAAACAGTAAAACAAATCGCTGACTGAGTTACACAGATGCTTAATAAACTATAACTGTCAGTATTGTGATTTAATTTTTACCAATGAAGAAAAATTGATGCCTTTCTCTTAAGACGAGAGGTTAAAGGACAGATTTACCTAACTACACGTAATCACTGAGTAATAATGAATATGTAGGGATTTCATGCTATGACGCACACACACTGGCTCAGCTCCAAGCATGCGAAGGTGCAGATACTGTACATGGCAGATCACATCATTACGCATGACAAACTTTAATGACTGTGGCTTTTGTTTGAGTCGTTTTTGGTCACATACAGACTGGTGGCAATTTTCAGTGTCAGCACGAGATGAGGTTTATACATTTGATCTACATTGTGTCCATATTGCTTGTCTGCATGTGTGAACCGTCTTGCACTGTGGCCCAGGGCAGCTTGGGCACGACACAGATTCACAACCTGAGCACACACTAAAACACTCACACATCATTCAATTTGCACCTCCAAAACATTATAGGCCATCACCGTTGTCAAATGCTCAAAGATTTATTTATATCAACAGCCATTCATTTACATCTACTGAGTCACAGCGTGTGTAGATCATCATCCCAGCAGCCTTTTATTTATACATGCAGTGCAGCCACCAACATGAAAATCAACCCTTAGACACTCAGACTGTATTCTGTTGCTTTTACACTTATAGGGATTTTTTAATCATCTCCATATTGTTTAGCTTGTTTGAATGTGATTACCGTAATCAGGCATCTTTAATGACCTGCTGTGCTGTAAGATGAGGTATTTACTCTCCAGAACAATCAGCACCTTCAACAAGGAGCAGTGCATGAAGCTTTTCAATCAGATACACTTGTCTGAATTAATCATGTTCACTAAGTTAGTCCAGTATAAATTATCTTCTGTCTTTATGTGTGAATATGCCAAAGCAATTACAGCCTCAAACGTTTTTGAGATCATTAATTAGTTGCATCTTTCGCAAACCTTGTATTTTTTTTGACGAAAGACTAAATAAATCCTGTATCTCACTGTATTTCTCCCTGATAAGGAAGCACCGCGTCTCAGAGCTTTGAATAGATATCAGGTGTGTGTGTGTGTGATTACCCAAAAGGTTACCCACAAAAAGTCAGCTCAGGTGAAAAAGACTAATATGTCACATAAAATGCAGGAGCACAAGTACAATTTTCGGCAATAAAACCAAATGGGGGGAAAAACACCTAAAAACGTATTATACAAAAAATTATTTGCCCTGTTAGTCACACTTAAATGTTTTGTATCATTAAAAATGAATTTTAATATTAGACAGAGATAACCAGGGTTCCCATTCTTTTCTTAACATTATTTTCAAGGACATTTTCAGCTGCCAGTACATTAATACGTACATCCTCCTGACATACCGTTCACAGTCACAGACCAACACTGGCAACACTCTGCAACTGGACGTCACTAGTATTGTGTCTAGGTGCTTCTTTGGAAAAAAATAAAAAGTGCGGGATCTGAAAAGTTGCTAAAAAAGTTATGAAAAATAATCACATAGGCTAACAAAAATGAACAGAATAAAACCATTTTTTAAATAAAAAAAAACAACAAAATAAGCAACAATACTTTTCCAGGACAAGCTAAGCTTTTCCAGGAAAGTTGACATTTTTCTCATTTTCCATAGGTTTTCAATGACTGGACTGGTCAGTAATATTTCCAGGTTTTCCAGGACACATGGGAACCCTAACAATTTGGATAAATACAAAACAATTAAAAAAAAAAAAAATGATTCTATTTATTAGTGGAGAAAAAGCTATATAAACTTACCTGACCATAAGTGAAAATTATTTGCCCCCAATTTGCTGCCCAAAGCTACAAACTGGTTGGCCAGGGTGAACAGAAGGAGGCTGAGGTTCACTGTAGCCTATGCATTTAATTACAGGTACAAGTTTGGTCATGGGTTATTGCAAAATAGTATGCACACAGGATTCTACTGCCTCTGAGCTGATAAATGACTCTAATACTGAAAGCTCTCAATGTCTCCCATGAGGCAGCATTTTTCCTCAAACCCCCCGTCCTCTCCAGCGATAGGTGTCACTGAGATCGAGACAGAAAGGGCAAGGGAAGGCTTAAGACGGTAACTGGTGGACTGCCCCGATCCCTGCTAGTGGAGGGTTCCAGGGATGAGGCTTTAGCAGGCGTAATGATGTCTGCAAGATGAGAAGGGATTTGACTGCAAGACCCCACCCTTGTTTAAATCCCCCTCATCCTCGTCTCTGACAGGAAGATCCATGTATAGCTAACTGCCAGAGGGAGGGCAAACGACGTGCTCACAATATGTCAACCTATCAGAAGCTATTCATCTGTACTACTTAAAAAGATCCATGCAGACTGTCTGGCCTACTTAAGGAACAAGTAGAAGAGAATGACAACAAGAGGAAATCGGCATTTCTGATTTTAGGCCCACGATGACACAGGCAGAAGCTTGCACCTACCCGCAAAACCTGCAAAGTCTGCAATGCAATAACTACTGGCTTTTCAGACCTATTTTGGTTAATGAAATATGTATTGTAATGTGTAGCATCTTAAAATGATACTAGAGTGGTAGTAAGTTATTTCATGAGAGCTAAATTCACATTTTTGCAGCAATATTTCAGGTGGTGGACCCACAGGAAGGCATAGTCATAGAGTCTCTCTTTGTCTGATCTGTGACCTAGGACCAGTTTGACTTGGGAGACCCTACCAGGAGCAAATTGCCCCCTGCAACATATTAAACACTAATATTGTGTGTTGCATCACTGATGTAACACCATGCAAAAAGCTCCTTCAAAATGTATTTGAACTAATGAGACAAGCCTATTTTAAACATTGTAAGGAGTAAAATTTGTAGATACATACACAGTAAATCAGAAATATCAATATTCACATTACCGTACTACCTAAAAATGACTTAAATACCACATTCGACAAGAGGAGTGTGCGTTTGAAGGATCCGGGGCGGGAGGGTGTCCACATCAGTGCGGTGAAGGAGGAAGGGCAGCGTTTGTTTTGGGTGTTGGGATGTGATTTGTCATTGTTGGATCTACAGCTTCACTCTGCTGCAGCACGTTCCGTTGATGTGCCGGAGTGGGCGGGTTTGTTTTTTTTTTGTGTGTTTGCATATGTGTGTAACATCTAACAAGTGTGTGGGTCTGTGTGTGTTTGTATGTGCTTGCATAGAGGGTCACATGGTCAGGCCTGTGCTGCACTCTTGGGGGGGTGGGGGTACCTGAAGTGCCTACTGGTGTTCCACTGCCCCGTAAGTAATACTTGGAAATTAAACTGCCAGTTTTGTGTGCGGCTCCCGCCTATGCCAGTTGGCAGCAATGACCACACTCTCTCTCTAACACACACACACACACACACACACACACACACACACACTCTGTGTATTTGTGCTATTTATGTATTTGCTCAGCCTTGCGACTTAACCCTTTCACAAGCAACCTCATCCTTAGGGCGAGTTACACGCCAAGCAGAAATATGCCCTAAGCCCTGCATTCCCTGATCCAGTACACACACACAGACACACTCCTTACCTCATTACCCATAATTCACATCTGGCCTCCTTTAACAAGGGGCAGCTTTTTTTGCACTGATGCAAGGGAGAGAGCCATCAGCAGATTATCCCCTCCCCGCCCCCCCCACACACACTCACACCTCCCCTTAACCTTCTCCCAAGTGATGTTTACAAGGGCTGTAAAAGCAGGAATTTTCTTCTCTGCTTTGCAATTTCAGAGTTCTGATTTCAAAGAAACTTCTGGCTTAATGCACCACTTCTGCTTAAATTCCAAAAACTATTAATTACTTTAACTGCAAAATGTGTCAAACAAATAGAAATGCCCTTATTTATTTATTACAAATGAAACTAAAGAACCTTATCTTCAACACCAGGCACTTTGACAAAGCTTTACAGTCATGTAATAAGTACTATGAATTACTGAACATTTACACATTTTAAAAATTAAAAACACCCACAAACAGATCAATGCAAACACCCACTGGTGCATCAGCCAGCATTAGACCAAATTTGCTGCTTTTAGATGGAACTAAAGTGTTTATAATCTCAAATGATAAACGGCACATTAAATTCTTTTTTTTTTCTTCGTTTGTTCATTTGTAAACATTCACAGGTGTATTTGCTGATGGTGTAAACATAATAAAATAAGGGACAGAAAAAGCAATTTGATATTTATTTATTACCTCTGCCGAGGAGTGGTGGGGGTTATGTTTTCACCACTGTCTGTTAGTTCGTTAGCAAGATTACGCAAAAAGTGAAGAAATGGATTTTGATGAAATTTTCAGGAAAGGTGTGAAGTGAGATGATTAAATTTTTGTGGTGATTCAAATCATTATCTCAGCGTTGTTTTTTTTTTTTTGCGCTGACAAATCAAAATCGCTACGTGCTGGGCATTTCAATGCTCAGTCTTCACCGCTCCCTGCACCAACCAATCAAAATCAGAAAGTGGCAGATCGCAACACTAAAGTTCTCTGCACCATGATGGACAAGAAACCATGGGACAAACTGACTGACAGATCGGTTTATGATCAGCGCTGAAGCATTTCCACTCACTTACGCAGACACTGTCTCCATGCATGTCTGAAGTCATCAGATCTAATCTCTCCTTAGGCTTCATCTTAATAAATCACTTGCGGTTTTTTAATTTTAATCCACTTTATACTCACCTGAAAATATCTTACACCACTATTTTGTTGCTAAATATAGTAGTATATAGTAGATCCCTGTGAAAACAGGCCCTATTCGTGTCATATGGGGAAATGAGCTGCCTTGGTGGACGTTTGTTCTCTCCGAGTGCTTTCTACTTTAAGAAAAGTCTGTTGACATTGTCAGTAAAAACATAAAACCTTTAAAATCCTGTTTTTACTTGGTTCAGTTTAGTGTAAAATTAAGGTACTAAAACAAAATTTCTGTTGTGATAGCAACAATTAACACAGTATGAAACTAGAATGCACTCAGGCAGCACAGACCTCTGCCAAGGCAGCTCAGTTTCTCTTCTTAGTCAACACCTACCATTATTATTTGAATGTATGCTCATTTCCGCCATAATGTTATTTCACCAAAATTAATATTCTTACGTTTATTTGACCCTCATTATTGGCTTCTTTGACCATGAAAACCTACCATTAGCATTTGGAATCACATACATATCATTAGTTCAATAGTTATTCATCAGTAATACTATTTCCATAATGGCGATTTTCTTGTGGCTCTAACTCTGTAAATGTTGAAGATGGGTCCAATCTGCAGGTACTGTACTGGATCAGCTAGGTTTCAGCTTGGGTTGCCTTACAGTTGTCAGTCCTGTGAATTTAAGCAATCTAGATCACCAGATCCACAACATTGCTGCATCTGGGTCTAACAATGTTGCATGGTAGAACCACCTAGTATATATATTTTTTTTTAATCAAATCTTCTAGGCATGAAAGGAAAAATTCCAGAATGTGCTCCGAATCATCCAAAATTTAATCATGTGTTCCTTGTTTCATTTCCAAGCTATCCTGAAAATGTCATCAAAATCCATTAATGCAGTAGTTAGCAACAGTTCTCAAAATATTAACAGTCAAACGCCAGCAAATACATAACCTCCTCGGTAAAGGTAATAAGAGAGCAACAAAGCTTTTATCACACTACTGTATAATATCTATAGCGCAGTAAAGGAGGCAATAATTGTGGAAATTGTAAACAACGTTCCATTTGCATGAGGTGCCCGTCAATAAGTTTATGTTTCATCTTGGTGGCAAAACCATGGGACATTTTAGGTCTTATTTTCTTATTTATTTCCACTTCTATCTAATCAGAATCACCCAACAGCCATTATGGTCTATTACACATTTTAAATTGAAAAATGCTGCATATAATCTGTCTGTTTTTCAAATCCTGCCTTTACTACTGCAGCATTGGGTAATATCTATCAAAACCACTGAGGATCTGAACCCTCGACAAACAGAGGATCCAAGGAGTGAACGTGCTCATGTTTTGCCTCGGCACCAAGGGGAAAGAGATGGAAAAGGAATGGAAAAGTCCAGCTGTATTTATTTATCCCCTCCCCCGCCTCCCCCTTCCTCTCTGTCCATCTCCATCTTATGTTTTGAGCTTTCCTTTTCCTCAGTGGGCCGATCCCCGTCTCGCTGCATGGCTGAGGGGAGCAAGTCTCTCACCATTCCCACGGAAAGAGATGCCAAAGCAAATTTGGCGAGAGGAAATGGAGACCCGGCTTAGTTTCCAATGCTCCCAATCGCTCTTCCCTTTCCTTCCGTTTCTCTGCGTGTGTGTATATGCATTTAAAAGTGGCCTAGGCAATGAGAAGGCCTGTAGTACATCCACTGATTTCCCTCAAACGTTTTCTGCCTCTCCTTCTGTCATTACACACCTAACACTACTGTCATGTAATCTATGTTTGTTGATTTCCATGTCCTACCTCAACTTATCTTTGTCTTGCTTCATGTGTGAAAATTTTCTGCCCGTTTGGGTCGTAACCTTTTAAAACCTACAATCATCACGTGGACGTACTGAAAATCTGCTCGTCTTCTTTCCCTTTCAGATAAGCAAGGCCTTTATCATAGACCTGGTCTGTTCCTACGTCCGACTCTTGCCCCTGTTCAGAGCAGATCTTTTGCCAAAGACTATTTATGCTCCCCCCACACACACATATACACTCTACTTTTTGTAGCTCAACTTTAAAATTATTGTTGTCATTGTTTAAAATGTTTGATGACAGCATGATTGTACTCTATGTCCAATCGTACAGTTATGGTTATAATAATTAGCCCTGTGTGAATCTTTTTACAGACCATTTCAAACCATACTAGTATCAATTTTATTTGCAGACAAAAACTGATTTTACGAAAACAAGTCTCACACAGGTCAATAATATGAACCCCCAGAAAAACTGACTGTTTAGTCAAGCATCACACAAACCAACACTCTTTCAGTGAGAAGTCATCCAAGTATGTGAACTGAAATTAAAACTAAACATGCATCCAATATTCAGGTCAGGAAAAAAATGAGGCATCACTTGTAAAACCATCATGCCAAAAAGAAAACAACAATCCGTTCAGATCTGAAAGGATTGTTGATAATAATTTTGATCTCAACTGTATGTGCACTCACAGTTTTAATGGAGATTTAATTGCAGGTAACAGGTCACACTAGGTGTTTTGTAGTGCAAGTAAAACACCAGAAATTTAACCATAGCTGGCAATATTTGATACTGCATTTTCTGTGTACCCCAAATATTTGTGCTTATATTATGAAGCAATCAGTACTGTTATCAGACCCAACTGTATTTTTTTATATTTTGCACATAGCTGGTTTCATGTCCAACTTATCCATGTGGACAGAGTTGGTAGTACATCAGCTTAAGTAGTTTAACTCCACTTCTCTTATACAGTCTATGACATGTAATCAGTTGAAGACTTGCTTAGATCAATGTTAGGTAACAGATATGCCGAAATATTTTTACAACCTTTCACTCAGTCAAAGACACATTTCAACACTTTTAAAGTTCATGTTGTCCTGGTAGATATTTCCATGCAAGCCTTTAACCTTTAGCATAACAAATGACAGCAGCTCTGGGATGTTTCACTCTCTGTGTTTTATTTGCGCGTCTCTCTGGACATTTCCTGGAAGTGGAGACACAGTAGTAGACTGACTGAAATATCAGTTTCTGGAAAAAGTCAATTCTCAATGTCAAGCATCAGACAAAATGTAGCTTTTTTTTTAAATCATGGAGAACAGCTAATTTAGTACAGTATAATTAAAATTAAATAAATTTTTTGGCAGATAATTTAAAAACACTGTTTTTTTCCAAGTAGCTGCAGACTATATAAGCAAGTGTGTGATTATGAATGAGATAAATGATGGTTTAGGTGAGCGGAGTTTGTAAATGCACTCAAGCCAAATGACCCATGTGTGAGTACGACCTAATGCCCCTTTTCCACTAGTACCTACTCTGCTCGACTCGGCTCGACTCAGCTCGCTTCGGGAGCGTATCAATTAGGTCATAGTATTTGGTACCAGGTACTTTTTTAGTACCTGCTCGGCCAGGGTTCCAAGCGGGCTGAGTCGGGTAGAGAACATGACGTACGCAGACTGCAGGCCACTGATTTGCTAGGCTGTAGCGTCACTGGACACGTCTTGAGAGACTCCCACACAACAAGGAGCTGCGCCATTTTTAAAAACCGAGCAAGCGCGACCGTAAATTTATATTATCTCTACTTGTATTAATCAACAATAGCAACATATAAATCCACACAGTGTCCAACGACGAGGTGCAAACGTTTGTGTGTCTGGTAACTGAGACAGAATTCAGATGGAGCTGGAAGGAGCTGCAAGACACCATTAGAAGTGCTTCAGTCTAATGGAAACGATCGAGAAACTGATAATGGTGAGTATTTTTGACTTAACGCCAAAGCATCTTTAACGTTACTTCTCCTGATGGCGATAAACTCACTATGAACAAACAGTGATATTATGAAAGTAACACTGTTCTCCTATCTTTGCAGACAATGGACTAGGTTAGTTAGTTTAGCCACCAATGCCAACTCTGTACTCTGCTTGTATTTTGTGCTCGCTGTGTATCACTACTGAAAACAAGTAAAGTCAACATGTCAACAACATCTGACAAACAAGACAGTGTTAATATTAGTAAAATACTCTATGTGTTGCAGGTTTGTGCTGTGCATGTGTTAAAGTTCTGTGTGTATGTGTGTATGTTCTCCAGCTCCGCAGCAACGTGTTTTCACTGGTAGGAAACAACAAACACTGATTTTAAGCTGTAAGTTTATTTCCCCAATACTTCAAATAACCTGCTTTGTTTAACCACCTCTCATTTCTGCTTTTCTACCTTTCTAGACAAGAGGAAACGCGTCGACATGACTGTCATGCTTTTCTGTTCTGTTTAAAATACACTTATGGGAGAAGAGTAAACTATATGAAGCAAACAGGTGACGTTTCGGTGTAATGATGGCTCATAAATAACTAAAGTTACCTAAAGTAAGTTTGGTTAAGTTCCTTTCCAGGTGAAGTCATGACAAAATCACTACTCTTGTATTCGTGTATTTCATAATAACAGGTTAGTGTTTAGTGGGATTCAGTGCGTTTAGCCACAACTTACATTATGCCTCATAATTCTGTTGAATGAATTACACTAAAGCTTATGTGTCACACTGCTGGAGTATTTTTCAATATTTTTTTAAGCAATAATAAATAATAAAAAATTGAATCTATCATTTTATTTGTCACTTAATATTGGAAACTTTACATATAAAATGTATAAACAAGTGGAGACATATCTGCAAAATGTACAAACCTTTATTATCACAATAGATACAATAGTCATAGAAAGGTACGACAAACATTTTTAACTATTTGCACAAGTGGTTCATCACAGCATCTTTTTGTCCTCCTCTGCATCCTGCATTGACCACTGGCTCAAATGCTGGTGCAGGCTCATCATATACAGTAAGTCTCTCCATGACTTTCACACAGATTATACCGATTGCAGCATGTCAACATCATATATTCAACCGCTGGATGTCAGTCATTCCTTTTACAAGGCAACGCCACCTTCCCTTCAGCCTGTCTGTCTTCACCTCCTCCCGTCTTCATCTTCATACTGTATGACTTCACAAAGTTTCCTGTACTTTTCCTCTGTATTTTTCTTCTCTGGCTCTTTTCTTGTAACTTTTGTTTGATTAAATGCCACATACACAGCAGCAAGTACATCATCACCTCCATGTCCTACATTGTTATATTATGCTTGTGTTGCGCACAAATGCCGACAGGAGAGTTTCGGGACGCGACTCCGCCCATGACTCCGCCTACATGGATAGTACTCACTTGCAATGGAAAAGGAACTAAACTGAGCCAAGTCGAGTAGAACCGAGCTGAGTCGAGCCGAGTAGGTACTAGTGGAAAAGGGGCATATGTGGACTTCTGATTGGGAGGTTAGCATCAGCATGGTGAAATTAAACTACACTTAACAAAACTCATCTTCCCAAACTATATTCATTAGAGTTCAGCTTGCAGACATTCATTCAGACCTCAGGGGGAAGCACTCAACACAGCTCATTTGCTTTCTTCAACCTTTAATTAAAAAACTTGGCCTGGACCACACAGTGCTAGCGAACTTTAGACCTATTTCAAAACTGCCTTTCCTCTCTAAAATTCTAGAGAAAA
>JAQQAE010022158.1:0-10313 GCA_029823295.1 Pseudamia nigra | reverse complement strand
GATAGGAGGGAATCGGCAAGAATGAAAGGAAAAGTGTACAAGACGGTGGTGAGGCCAGCGATGTTGTATGGTTTAGATCAGATCAGATCATTTTAAAACCTCATGAACATTTACTGTAAAGTTTCACTCTTTGGTGATTTTATTAATACACAGGCTGGAGGTGATTGGGGTCAGGATGCGTAGTCAGGATCCATTTTGCACTTTCTTTAAAATTGCAATATAGGACTATTTTTAACATTTTTTGCAAAATATTGCACCAATCACATCCAGTATGCAGTGGGTTCATCCTTGGACCAAGGGCTACCTCTGCTGAAAATTTCATCCAAATCCTTTAAGTAGTTTTTGTAATCCTGCTAACAGACAGACAGTCAAACCAGCATGAATACATAACCGGCTTGGCTAGTCAAAAAATAACAGTTTGGGTGAACAACAGTCTTGGCAGAGGTGTGCGATCTCTGAATCCCATCCATCCATCTTCTTCTACCGCTTTTCTGGGGGATTGGGTCACGTGGGCAGCAGCTTTAGCAGGGAAACCCAGACTTCTCTACCCCTGTCAACTTCATCCAGCTCTTCTGGGGGGATTCTGAGGCGTTCCCAGGCCAGCCGAGAGACATAGTCTCCTGGGCCTCCTCCCAGTGGGAAGTGCCTGAAACACCTCACTAGGGAGGCATCTGACCAGATGCCTAAGCCACCTCATCTGGCTCCTCTGGACATGGAGGATCAGCGGCTCTACTCTGCCCACCACCCTGCGGAGGAAACTCACTTTGGCCACTTCTATCCTGGATCTTGCTCATGACCATAGGTGAGGGTAGGAACGTAGAGCGACAAAATGCCACACCGATCCCCTGTCAATCTCCCGCTCCATCCTTGTCGCCGAGTGCCCTTTTTTTAATACTGTGACCTAATTAATATCCTAAATATGTGGTGGTTGCCATAGTAACCACCCCCCCTACCCTGGCTACCCATGTGTGAAGTTTACTTAGTTTGTGTCCAGGGTCTTTGGAGATACACAGCATTACATGTAGTAAATGAATCTCGTTTTTTCCCCTTTTTAAGGTGGATTTTCTCTATCAGTTCTGGAAGTTGAAGAGGAAGGCTAACTTCAACCAACCCCTGGTGACCTTAAAGAGGGACGAGGTTGACAACCTGGCCCAGCAGGAGCAGGACGTCCTGTACCGCCGCTTGAAACTCTTCACACACCTCCGACAGGACCTGGAGAGGGTGAGTAGCGCCGCTGTACAGGTGTGTGTTTGGTTCGTTGCTTTGGGGATGCAGTGTGTATGTGTGTGTGAGAGAGGGATGTGCACATAATAGATGATTGAGTGTTAGTGAAAAGTAATGGATAATTTACATATTTCAGAATATTAATTAAAAAGATCAATGACAGTATCATATAAAGATGGTTTTTGCCTTCATGAATAATATTAATGTTAAATGAATGACTAGCCTGAAGGATGAAGGCATAATGAATTGGCTGAATAATATAATGAGTGACTGACTCATGGCCCAGTGTTGAAAATGCGAGTCGAAATTCACCCACCACATAGAACTCATTTGTTTTTTCGCTGTGTTCACTGTGACAGTTCGGTTAAAGTGAACTCTTGTCAAGCCTTTGGCACAGCGCCCTCTGGCATCACACATCATGAGAACTTCTGCGAGCTTGAGGAGTTTCTCTTAATGAATCCTTGTAGAAAACTGTTGGCTCCCATGCCGCTGGCTTTTGGGACTGACATCACAGAAAATGTGGGCTTAAGTGACCCAGAGCACACAATTATCATTGTGTTTTACTCATGGTGTGGAATGTGGGAATATTTTAGGGGCAGCTGCACTGACAATTCCCCCAAAAAACCGATCACTTCTGTGCAACTTGATGCTGTATCAAGCGAAGGGTATGACTGAGCTGCAGTTTTACAGTGTGTGTGTAATGCGAGATGTCTTTGTGCAGCGTGTTCTCATAGAAATCTAAATATACTGCTCAAAACATTTAAGGGGGCGCTTAAATCAGCCGTCACCACAATGAAGTTAAAAATCTTTACTGCTTTACATTGTGTACTTTGTCGAGCAAAATGTGATCAACAGAAACCGAATTCATCAACCCAGTGAGAACTGGATTCAAAATCCTCTCTACACATAAGTACTGTATTTTTCGGGTGATATGTCGCACCGGTATGTTAGTCACACGAGCCATGAAATGCATAATGAAGAAGAAAAAAACGTGTATTAGTCGCTCTGCGGAACAGGTCGCATCAGTTCGGGGAACGCGCATCAAACGCGCGGCGCGCTTGGCGGACAGCTCGCGGCTCGCCTCCTCTAGTTGCTGTCAGTGTGACAAACACCCTATAGTCGAATTTATTCAAAATACAAGTTGCCCCGATGTATTTGTCGCTTCCCTCGCCAGACTATGCAAAAAAACGTGACTTTTAATCCGGAAAGTACAGTAAGCGTTCCCATAATTTTTTGAGCAGTATAATGTATCCCCACATTACAAATCCACTTACATTGTGTTTTAAAACCTAATGTGTTGTCATTAGTGGAAAGTAAATCCACATGTGTGATGAAGATTTTAGTGTATTTTCTGGATTAAACCTCACCGTTTACCCTGCGTTCGCCATCGTTGTCAACTCTGACGCTGATGTGGAGTTGATGACAGGAACAGCCTGAAGTCGACCCACTTGATACTTGGCTCATTATGGACTATATTTAGTAGACTCAGGTCAACACTGATTGTCACCATACTTGTGATGGAACTGATATACATGGTGTCTCTTTACCATTTTGCAATTTTATTACAAAAGATAAATAAGTGCAAATTATTGTACAATGCCATGTTGGTTGTAGCACAGTCTCATCACTGGTGGCAATGGCATCAATAATATTTTGCTTTAGGTCAGTAATGTCCCGTATCTTTGTCCGATACATGATATGTTTAACATAACCCCGTAGAAATAAGACCAGAGGAGTGATATCTGGTGAACGAGGTGGCTCATCCCTTCCAATCCACCCATCTGGAAATGTTTGATTGAGGAACCTACAAACATGTAGACCCCAATGTGGTGGCGCACCATCTTACCGGAAAATGATGCTTGGTTGAAGGTCATCTAGTTGTGGTGTTACATATTCAGTCAAAAGTTCAAAGTACACATTTGCAGTAACTGACATCTCGTTGAAAAAAATGGACTAGTGATTCGATTGCACATTCAAATGCAATGTGATTACAAACTTTGAATGGAACAAATCTGCTTCATATATCTCATCAGTAGCCTTTGTAATAATTGTTTAAATAATAGAGACTTTATGGATACCCGGTACGTCTAAAGGTTTCTGTGGAGTGTGCACTTTCAGTAGTTTTGTAAGTCTGCTTCCAGCCACACAACATGACAATCATATGAAAACCATGACATGAAAACAACCACTGAATCTCATGCGATGTGATAAGGATAGAAGAATTAACATCATTAGTACACGTTGCCTGTCACTGCACCTGTTATTGTAAACAACGAAGCTACCTAGTTGTGACTCTGGAGGTGCCAACTTGGCGTGGTAATTTCACAATGAACGCTTTCTCTCATGCATACAGTACTTCTTGTTGGTTGTTAGACATAGATCATAGAAGTCACACTGTTAGACTTTTATCCCAGATTTCTGATACTTTTGGAATTTGGTCCCATTTTGTCTTCGGGCTCAGACCAAACCTCTGACTCAGCGCAGCATGAGCCACATCCAAAGATATTGCTTCCTTTGCTGAGGAAGATGAAATTCAGTTATTTGTCATGAAAAATGGTATGGTCCTTGCATTATCAAACGTAACTGTGACAAGTGTTTGTGTAGTCGCAATGGAAGACTTTTGATTCTAACCAAAGTAGGAACAGGAAGCAGGGCTTTACCCTGTTTAGTAGATGAGGCACCTCTGGTCTCAACTGTGGCACTGGAGGAGATACTGGCAGAGAATGGAGTTTCTGCTTCTCCCTCCCCCTGTTAACACTACTCCACTCTGATTTGGGGTCAGAATGAACTCTCATGGACGAGTGTTGTCATGGCAACCGCCATGAAACAGTAACACCATGGACACGCAGGTGGGAGGTATCGGGACTGATAAGGCCACACAGACATCCAATTTAACCTTATTACACTCACAATACATGACCAAGGCTCTCTGAAAATTTTTTTTAATGTGCCATAATTATGCTCCCTTTAGGAGCCTAGTTCCCGGTGCCCTCTCCCACCCCCACACTTTCCACTTTTATCCCCCCTCTTAAGGTTGGCGTGAACCCAGTTTGCTGAGATTTGCAAATTTCCCTTTATGGGATCAATAAAGTATCTATTGATCTACATGATCAGTCATCAGAAGAAACTTTACAGTGTGTGTAATCTCGCCTCTCGCTGTTGCGGATGTTAACCAGGTCAAATGATGCCTGCATGAGCCCGTTGCCAAAAAACACAGTAGCGAAAAGGAGATCAAACTCTTTTTGCAACTGTTTTTGTCACAAAAGAAGAGACGTTAAGTGTGTCAGAGTTTTTGTAAACCCTCGCTGAAGGCCGTTCAGAGAGGGAAGACAAATGAAAATAAATCAACAAGACTGGGGCAGATGAGAAAATGTTCGCCGTTAACGTTAGGCATCGAGTAATTAGCCAGTTCCCCTTTCGCCTTCATGTTCGATGTGATGTGTTGGAGTTTTGAGCTGTTTCAGTCAGGCTTGTGAAGTTTTTTCCTCCGCTGCCTTTCGTATCAAAGCACACACTTGGCAGCTGAATGCAAACCACTATGTAAATTTCCTCGCTGGCTTGTTCAGACTGGTTGTGCCCATGCCCATAACCTCACTCTAGGCTCATGTTCACATTGCTGTGATAGTTGATTGGCATTCACTGCACAATTGCTCCCGAAACCTCTTTGTGACCCTGCAATCCACCCGACAGAATCTGAATGACAGCGGGAAACCCAGACCAAACCGATTTTCAGGGGGATACTGTTGACTCTCGCTTGCCAAGGACGCGCTGCCAGGCTGCAACACTGCTCCGTGTGTTCGATGAAATGTTTTCTTATCATTACCGCGATCTTAGTAACATGGTATTTAACAGTGTTTGCTTGCTTTTTCAACTGAACTGAAAAAGGGTCAGCGATCAAAAAATTTCCCCCCACAAAACTCCAATGTAGATGTATTTTCTTTGTAAAACAAGCCAAATAATTTGGTGTCCTAAATAGTTTATTCCTTCATTTCTTTGGCATGTGATTTGATATGATAGCATTGGCTTGGCATGGTTTGGTTCAGCTCTGTGGATTTAATTTGGCTCACAGTAGGACAGCTTTTTTGGCAATTATGTTGGTGCGTATTCGCCAAATGACCCTCTGTTCCTTAACAAACCATTTGAATGAAATACAAACACAGGAAATAATTGAAGGTTGCGTTTTAGTAGCTTGTTAGTTTTGCCATTTCAAGAACATAAGAGGCACTGTTTAAGCCAACCCAGTGGTGTGATTTGATCGGGGTCCCGCAGGGTTAATGTGGCTTTTAGTTCATTTTTGACAGTTTCACCTGAAATGATGGAGATAAAAAAAAAATAATTGTCCAGAAAGCAGGTTGTCATCTGTATGTAATGGGATTTTAACAGGAATATGGCCGTGATCATAAATTTATACTTAAATTCGACCCTGCTGATTTTTAAGAAGTCCCAAAAGACACTCAATTCTTTGATTAATTAATATTACATTGAAGTTCAATGTAGAAGACTTGTGCCCAAGCACGTCAACAGCACAATACACCAACTGAACAAGCCGTCGTCAACTAGATTAAATACAGTATAGCAACATTCTGCTTGAAAGCTATAAGGAGATGCGCAGGATTTTAGCCCAGATCAATATTGTCATAAACATGGGGTCAATGAAAGCACGTTACCGTTAAGGACAAAGCGTCACATTCATGTGGATAAAGTGATCCAGCAGGATGGAAAGATGCAAAGCTGCTATTGGCTGCATCTATGTGCCGTTCAGACGGGTCAATAGGACACCATGGAGGCGGCGGCACATAGAGGATCACGAGTGATCCCTACTAGTCGGGTCGCCAGGTACACGGTAGAACGTACCGTACCTCGTACACAGCTGCAGATCGCCACCACGACTCACACCTGGTAACTGGTGCCATCTATTGACAGTAAACATCGACTGCATCGTGCCACCTGTTGTTTACACGGCCAACCATTATAAAAGTCGCAAAGTTGAGCCGTGACCGCCGCACATCGCAAAGACTGAGTCCTGGCAATTCAACACGTTGAATCGGCGTGATGTCAGTCACGACCTTGTCAACGCTGAAAAATCACATCGAGCAGATTTCCAGTTGGGTTGGGACGAGGTGAGTCGCATTTTTCTATGCACTTAATACAGATAATGAAACTAATGAAAACTATTAACCTCATTTTTTTCTTCTTGTAAATATATCGATGAAAAAGATGGGTTCACTTGCTATTGCAGGGGGATGCTCGGTGTAACTATGGAAACCAAGGCATTTTGGAGCCAATCACGGGTTGCCCTAGCATCTGGTAGTGGTATTACAACCTTATGGTATTTCCACATTGGCCTCATTGCACAAGTATGCTCCCTTCCTGGCTCAGATTCTCATATTAATTATCATATATTCATGACGGAGCGTGTTACGAGTAACATCATTTAACATGTTAACAGAAACAGTGTGAAATGACAAACTGAATGCAGATGGTGAGGATTTTTTTTTTTTTGTTTTGGTTACAAAAGCAATTAAAATTGAATGGAATTAGTTGACATTGGGAAAAGTGGACAAATCTGAAGCTGGTTAAAAAAAAAAAATCTGTGATCTTCCAAACTGAAAAGGGGTTTTTATATTTACTTCCAAATAGTCTTTAAAAACTCTTAAATCTAACTTGCGGTTCAGTCTGTAGTTGTTTCTGTGCCAAACGCTTTACGCTACCGGGGTGCGTTTTTTTCCTTATAGCCTTGTGTAACTGTATCGTACCACATGTGGTCTCCAGTGGTCAGGGTTTATTGATTATTGCAGCTCTTGCTAACCTCCCGACCAGTGGGTGTATCTGTGGACTGCATAACTCTACTCCCATCAGGCAGCACATTAATGATGTGTGCGATACAGAAATAGATCGGATCACTTCACTTTACCTCTGTCCGTTACCGCCATTAGAAGGAAAACCAGCCAGAGATCAGAAAGACGAGCTTACGGCAGCTCTTTTTTAACACTGTAACGAGTGAACTTGTTGGTTTTGCTGAAAATCTTGTACTTCCGGCATGTTTTCAGTTTTTGATTGTGTTTTCCTTAGTTATTTTTTTCTAAAGATGCATGGAGTTTATTTCGCTCCCATACACAGACTTGGGGTTCTAGGGAAATCAACTGTTTCAGGTATGAAACAGTTTATGAATGTAGAGTATTTATTACTCCAGATTGCATCTGAGGCAGACGAGCGACCTTTTCATGCATGTTTACTGTTTGGCAGTAATATTTGACATGGCTTATTATTATCATAACAAGAAAAAGAAAATAATGAAAGGAAAAGACTGGCACTGGTGCCTCACAGCGAGAAGGTCCTGGGTTTGATCCCAACGCTGGACGGCGGGGCGTGGGTTCTCTCCAGGTACTTCAGCTTCCTCCCACAACCAAATACCTGCACTAGGGTGGGTTAACTGGTCACTCGACATTGCCCATAGGTATGAATGTGCGTGTAACCGGTTGCTTGTTTCTAGATGTCAACGCTGCGATGAACTGGTGACTCACCGCCTTCACGCTGAGTCAGCTGGAGTCGGCTCCAGCACCCTCCCACACCCTTAAGGATTAAGGGGTAAAAAATGGTTGGATGGATGGAGAGCTACGTCCTGGGGGTGAACAATTTTTGCCCATGTTTTTGAATTTTCACAAATTCAAACTGAACTTCTGAAGGTTCAATTTGAGTTTGCGATACAGTCTGCTTGAAACCTAGGTGATGATGTTGAAGCGGTGTACCGCACAGCTCCCTGTGCAGACTCCGGAGACATCAAATTCGTTTTGCATCTTTCAGATCTGCCCAGATTCGTGAAGTTTCTTTGTCAAAATATGAAACAAGCTTTCGGGCTGCGGAGCTGGAATCAGCGGCCGATGCTTTGTTTAACTGTAGTCGTGTTTTGAATACAGGCTAAAAACTGTGTTGATTGTGGAGGTATTGAGTTTTTCTGCTGTTCTGAATCGAGTTGTGTTCCTCTTTAACACTGCTCGAAGGTCCGACAGGGGAGGCTGGATTGATTATGTTTGCTGCTGGCAGGTTGCCCATGAGGAGGATTGATCATCAATTGGTCATGTATTGGCTGAGTAAGTGTTGACAGCTCACTGCTACTGATGCTCGTGGCCGTCAATATACAAGCTCAATTTGTCTCCGTCACTTTCCCTCAGCCTGGGCCTCCTCTTTTTCTTCCTTGTGAACTCAGGTTTTCATTTCACACACATTACAACAACTTTTCCACCTGTAAGAACCTTAGCATTTACTCCTGGCTCCTATTTTGAACATATTGGCATGTTTAAGACCCAATTCAGCATTCAGTACAAATGTTCTGCTTGTTTTTTTTTTTTCCCCCCTCCTCAGTGGGTTCAAGAGTGGGGTCTCGTCCTCGGAGGTGGACGAGTCTGTAGTGTGTACGGCATTGTGTTTGTGTGCGTCTCACGGCGAGTGTGTCCATGTGTGAGCAGGAGAGCATTCCAATCATCTCTGATTTGCTGGCAAATTGAAAAATCCCCTCCATCCTTCCATCCCGTCATCCCTAGACCCCAACCCAATCAGACCCGACGACCAAACCCTTCAGTCTGCCACGTTTGTGAATAAGTGCGTGTGTTTGTGTGTATGTGTGTGCATGTTGGTGGTGGTGGAAGATTCTGGGGGCTAATGTTGGGTTGGATTATCCCCCCTCCTCTTCGTCTTTGAAGTGCTGCCAATGGAACGAATTGCACTGTGCTGTCCCTAATGCACTGGCAAGCTTTCTCCATTTCTGTACTCCTCTCCTGAGTGCCCCCCCCCACCCCTTCCCCCCACATCACTCACCCAATCAGCATAGAACATGTCAAAGCAATGTGTGGCACAGTGATTGGGCAGTACAAGTTAGCTACCTTTTTTTGTTTCTCAACTTGGCTCGTTTCTCTTTGGATCAGACTCAAGGTGCTGTTGAGGTGGTTGTTTGCTTGCAGAGACCGGGTTGATTGGTGCAGTTTGTATTTGGATGGTCGCTTTGAATCTGTGCAAACATCAGTTACTGGTGGAACAAGTGAAATTTCTTGCAATTACTGCAAATGCCTTTTAGGGAAGTATACTCAGGAGATTTGGAGCTTCCAGGCAGAAGGCCTAGAGGAAGACCAAAGGGACGATTTATGGATGTGGTCAAAGAGGACGTGAAGTTAGTTGTTGTGATAGAAGAAGATGGAAAGGAAAAGAAGGAGACTCAAGAGATTTGGAACTTTGGAGAAAATGACATCTGTAAGAACGCCACAACTGAGATAATGCCATTGGAATGCTGGAGACAGGGAGGACCACCAACTTTTTTTTTTTTTTGGTTTTAGCGCCATGTCAGAGGTTGACTTTTGAACAATTTGATCTTATTAATTTTATCGTTTGCATTGACTTTATCGTTAATTTTTTTAGTTTCGCATATTTAGCTTGTTTTGATATTTTATGTTCTGCACTGTGTGAGCTGCGTATTTTGTTGGTCGTTTAAAATGCTTTATAAATAAAGTTGGATTGGACCGGACCACGAGACAAGTTGAAGAGCAGTAAATGTCCATCGCTCCGTACACCAGCATTATTTATCCAGAGGAACAACAGCAAACCAACCACGACCTGGTTGACTACGTGTATCGACCACCAGGAACTATATACACTATCCACCTGTCACACCTCAGAAACAGGATGTGACCATATTTGGAAGAACGACAGTAGGGCTACCGAAGCGTTCATGCCATGGGACTCATGGGAAGCTAATATTAGTCGCTAGCTTACTGATGAGGTAAAACTTCACCACACAGTGTCAAGCAAAGTCATATGACAGTGTTGTTAGTGTAAACACTTACCCACAGCTGCAGTCGAGTGTATGTCATGTATAACCATGAACATATTGATTAAATAGAAGATACAAAGGTCCGGATTGGTCTGACTTCACAAGCGAACTGTTACTATAGCAACATGTCAATCAAACCCCGACACGGCAGTGATTTGTTGGATTATTTGCTGTAATATCTTAATAACGGATGAAGATGTTGAGGTTCTCTTTGGGAGTGACGAGGATGGACAGGATCAGGAATGAGGACATCAGAGGGACAGAACAT
>JAQQAE010022157.1:0-10313 GCA_029823295.1 Pseudamia nigra | reverse complement strand
GACTTTGTTTGACACTGTGTGGTGAAGTTTTACCGCATCAGTAAGCTAGCAGCTAATATTAGCTTCCCATGAGTCCCGTAGCATGAACGCTTTGTTAGCCCCACTGCCCTTCGTCCAAATATGGTTACATCCTGTTTTTGGCTCCAATATGTCATCCAGGAAGTGACAACCTGATTGGCCTCAAAACGACTCTTCAGAAACGTCGTGGTCACTTTGTCCAGTTATATGTACAGTCTACAGTACCACTACGTACATATCTGGAGAGAGCCCCTCACAGAGAAAAGCGTAATGACAAGAACTGTTTTCTTACAAATGCAGCTGCACCAGTCATCAACAAAAGCAGCAAAAACACTCCACATTCAACATCAAAATTATTTGACTCTGTTAAAAGGTTCTCCAGACACATACTGGTAATCTTCTCAGAATTAATTTACTCTTGATCTTGACCTGTACAAACCTGTAACACAATAAATTGCACAGCACTGTGCATTTTTATTATATGTAATTTTGTTGATTAGGGGCATGTTACATCATAGCATATTTAAAACAAATCTATGTATAATCTGAAGCTACAATTACAGCAAAGCTGAAAATACATACTAAGTCTAAACCTGACCTTTATAGTAGAAATTCTGTTAAAATGTGCTGAGTACTGTACCTTTAGAGAAAAGGTATAAAGTCTCTGGAGCAGCAGTGGTGAGATACTGATTCAAGTGTATGGCTCACAGCAGTTTCATTTTCATGCAGTGACTCACACAGATAAAAATAATCAAGAAAAGTGAAAAATGAACAAAATAAAGAACATGAGCAAAAAGGAACTAACAGAAATAAAGTAAGCATCAAACATAAACAAAGTGCACCAAATAGTAATTAAAATGAAGATAATAATCAAGGAATTAAACAGACATTATCTACATAATTACCAAGCTCAACATCAGTAAATAAAAACTGCACAACATAATTGAGATAATTAGGAAAAATGACAAAAAAGCAACAAAGTAATCATTAAAAGGTCACTGAACAAAATAGTAATTGACATGAACAAAATAATCAAGACAAAATAAATAAAAACATATTTAATGACCAACAAAATGAACAAAAATGAAGAAAAACAGAATAAAGATCAAATTGAGGAAAAAGTATAAAAGCATCATCAAAATGAACAAAAATGCATTATATTAACTGGCAATATGAACAATACCATATTATGTAGTCATCAAAATAAACAAAAATCAACAAAGTTTACAACAGTAGATGAAAACTGAAGAAACAAAACTATCACAAGAAACAAAAAACAAATAATTAAGAAAAAGGAACCAAAATCAGCATAATTGTCGAGAAAATGAAAAAAATCAGGAAAGGCAAAGGCAGAACAGCACAATGAGCTGATGACAACAGCAAACATATTTTTTAACCTTAGTGCTTTGAATTAATTGACTTTTTTGAGCTGTTGGACTGAAATGACATCGAGTTGAGAGTGAACATCGGGTCAAAATCTGTCAATGCACTTCCTGTTTACTGAAGGACATTTATTCATGCCTGCCAGTTAACCCAGACAAAAACACCTGAGACAACGCCTACTGAGCCAAAGCTGATTTAACCTGACACTCCATACGTGACAGACATGAGTACAGTATTCAACACCAACTACACAGGGACACGAGTCTGAAATAGAAACCTCAACACAGACAGCGGAGCAGACAACAACAGAAAACACCTTCCCTTTAAGGACAAACAGGTGCTTATTTAACTCAGTGGCACTTGAAACAGTAGCAGTAACACCCCTCCTTTATCTGAAAATGAAATACCATCTTTCCCCACAAGCCAACCACTAATAATCCATCACTTAAGAGAAAGACTGTTCTTAAAAAGGAACTTGAATTACAATGGAGGTGCAGGATGCTACAGTAGCACCAAGTGTCATGTTTTAAGGGCACATATTGTGAGAAATCAGATTATATATTACTTTTTGCATGAAGAAGCAGGTCTGGTGACTCTACAAATAATGTTAAACATTAACATACTCATACATTAAAAAACATACACAGACATTTTATGTTGGCCTGAAACAAGTCTCGGGGATTTATGTTTTTAAGATGCCACAAATGCAAAGTGCCCACCCTCAGTCAGTCTTCCAGGACTAGTACAACCATCAGAACTACCAGGGTTATCATGGACCCTACGAGGCGAGGCGTCTGTGGTATCAACATAAAAGGGGTGTGGTCACAAAAAAGAGGTGTGGTCACATGAAAGAGGTGTGGTCACATGAAAGAGGTGTGGTCACAGAAAAGTGGTGTGGTCACAGAAAAGAGGTGTGGTCACAGAAAAATGGTGTGGTCACAGAAAAGAGGTGTGGTCACATGAAAGAGGTATGGTCATAGAAAAGAGGTGTGGTCACAGAAAAGAGGTGTGGTCACAGAAAAGGGGTTTGGTCATAGAAAGGGGGTGTGGTCACAGAAAAGAGGTGTGATCACAGAAAAGGGGTGTGGCCATAGAAAGGGGTGTGGTTACAAAAAGGGGCGTGGTCAGCCGTCACAAATTTGCATTTACACCAACAAACTGGAAGTCTGGACATGGCTGAAAATGTGGAGCATCTATCCATCTGAACAAGGCAAGGGGTATTGTCATCATCCTGGTGATATGGTGTATTCCTCCAAATAAGTCAAACACTGCAGGTGGCTTATGTTTACAATATGAGACTCAACAAAAGCATGGCGTTGAACCCAATATGATAGTTTTGTATTTATGAAACAAAGCAAATAAAAAAATAGAGCTCTCAGTCTAACGCAGGCTTCATTCAAATTTCACCAAATGATCAATTATCAATTTTTATGTAACACCAGACAACATTAGACATAATGGCTTTTTTCTAGTCAACTCTTGTTTCAAATAAATGCCTGGTACCTTCTGCAGCTGAGAGAAATAAAGGCTTCGGCCACTTTTTGAGGATATACAAAAACTAAATGTCTTCACCTGTGTTACTGCACATAATATAGTTCATAAACAGACTGATGTTTTTATAGTATGCAAGTAATTAAGTCCTTTTTCAACAAGTCAGGTCTGAGCAATGAGTGAAATGGTGCTTTTCAAGTTGACTTACAGGCAGGCACGTACCCAGTTCAAATGTGAATCAGCTCTTCACGGTTCAGAGAAACACACGGTGAAGCTCAGATATCTGGCTTATTGGATCTGGGTTAGGGTTGAAACCATAAATCATTTTCCTGAAACACCCTTCGAGGCATCCCCATCCTCCCATCTGCTCTGAAAAAATGACTCAGTTGACTGACTTCCTCTTTCTCCAGTTGATTCTTCTAACATCTGCCCTCAAGTATGTACACTTGTTACATTCTGCAGCAGAGTTCCATACGTACAACCCATTGAGATTCATCTTCAGGCTCAAATGAAACGAAATACTTAGTGATATGTGTACTTTTCAGCATATGATATTTCATGGTGATTCTTTGCGATTTCTCAGCAGTCTCTATAATACTAACTCAGATTGAGTTGCTTTGATTTATTTTGATGTAACATGGATAAATATCACAAAATCTTTTTGCACATTTCACTCAAGCGGCAACCTCCGCCACTGAGCGATGACTTAAATGTGGAAGTGTCATAAATTGTACCTGTACAGTACCTTCACAGTCCACTGGGGGCTGGCTCCAAAAGTGAGTCAATTCCCATAATGTCCTATGTTAAAATGTACAACTTTAGAGCAGAAATCAAACAAATAAACATATTTACAGGCTGGGAAAACATCGATTTTAGTCTGTATAATTCATTTACCATGGGGGGGGGGTCTGTGTGGACCATTTGATTGATTGATGGATGGATGGATGGATGGATGGATGGATAGACGGAGGGAGGAATGGATCTTATACCTTGCCTTATTTTTGCACTTTTACATTGTTTATACCATTTTTGTCTTTGGAGGGGTAGGGTTTGTTTTTGCATTTTATATAATTTTTGTCTTTTTACACCTTTTAAGTCACTTTGATCTTTTTTGTCTTCTACACCATTTTAAATATTTTTTTGTTTGCATTTTCACGCTTTGGTCCAAAACAACCAAAAATCTGCCTTTAAACTTGAATAAACTGATGCTGTGACATTTACTGTGATCATTATCACTGACTACACTTGAACATTTATGGCCATATTGCCCACTGTCACACTAAAAACACAAAGGAGTACAGTGATCACATACATCATGGCAGCAGTGCAAGGGACCAAGACATCCAGATTATCACAACCCCATGCTGCACTCAGGTGGATTCCCTCATGTACAAATATGAGTCTGCGTCTCACTGTAACATCTGCACAGGTTTGTCTTGAAAAGCTCTCAGCACATTCCCCGACCATAAATCAGACTGCTTCAACGCCTGCCTCAAAGCCAGAGTGAAATACATCTGTGAAAAAGAAAACAATTACGCTGCCAATTACAAGGTGTGTTGCAAGCAGTCAGCGGCCACATCACAGAGGTTCAGAGCTGATGTGTTTGTGACTATTTACCGATGGGTTGCTAAGGATTTAGCATGTGTCTGCCAGGGCCATGTGACCACATTGACATTTCTGCAGAGTAAAAATAACATGGAAAAGCCCTAATTTGGTTGTTGTATTTACTTGCTCTTTGCCTTAATGACTGCATTTCTCCAACATTAGCCACAGGTGATTATGGGATTCCCTGTGGGGTGGGATGGAGTGGATTGGGGTGGGGCAATGGCGGGACACAGTGACATCTGTAGAGAAATATGCCACTGTTTTTTCCGTTTTCCATGTGATCCTGGCCCTGATTAAATTAGAGAGCTTTGGTGACAGAATAGAAGGTAATGACAACTGTGCAGTAAAAATACTTACATTTGATGCACGTTCAATTGAAGTATAAACTACAAAGATGGATGGATGGTGAGTGAATATATGGAAGGGAGGAAGGAAGAAAGGAGGGAAGGAAGAAAGGAAGAATGAGTGGATGACAGCTGGGAAGAAAATGGAAGGAAGAAAAGGATATAAGGAAGGACAGAGGGGTGAATGGATGACAGGTGGGTGAATGGATAGAAGGAAGAAAAGAAGGATAGAAGGAAGGAAGCAAGGAAGGAAGGATTAATGAATGGTAGGAAAGAAGGAAGGAATGGGTGGACGGCCGCCTTTTTATGTGGTTTTGCTCCGACTGCATCTTTGACTCATGATGTAAAACCACAAATACATTTTATGTACTTTTCATCTTTTATGATGTTTTTCATGTTGCATCAGTTACATTTTTATGCTTCTACTTTATATGGGTTTTTTCAAGTTTTTTTTCTCATCTTTTGGGTTTTTCAACTTGTATTATTTATATAAAATACAAATAAAATAAATAAAGGGGCAACACAGTGGTGCAATGGGCAGAACTTGTGACTCACAGCAGGATGGTCCTGGTTTGGAACCCAACGCTGGCTGGGGGGGGCTCTCTGTGTGGAGTTTATATGTTCTCCTCGTGGGTTCATGCACCCCTAGTGCATGTTTTTGGTTCCTCCCACAACCAAAAACAGGCTAATTGTTCACTCTAAATTGTCCACAGGTATGAATGTGAGTGTGAATGGCTATCTGTCTCTATATGGCAGCCCTGAGATGAACTGGAGACTCATACCCCGCCTTTGCCCGAAGTCAGCTGGGATAGGCTCCGAACCTTGCGAGGATTAAGGGGTAGAAAACGGGTGGATGGATGGACACATAAATTTCAGGTACATTTCATTTTTTAGCATCTCTTTCATATATCACATCACATTTTTTGCCTTATTGCATCTGTCATTGTCTTTTCATTTTTGCATCTTTTGTGTTTTTGTGGGGGTTTTTTTTACATTGATTTTGTCTTGTGGTATATTTTAGTAATATTTAGAACAAGTGAATTTTAAGTAAACTGAATTTTTTGGGTCTTTTACATCTTTTATGCTGTTTTTACTATGTTGCATCTTTTACATTTTTGGGGGTCTTTGGGCAGCACTATATGATTCCTTTTTCATGATTCAGTTTTCATTTACCGGTAGTTTTTTTTTTTCCCCCTCTCCATTGTTTTCTGTGGTGGTGCCTTGCTGCTGCTGTTCCCGCTCCAGCTGGGTCCTGTCTTGTTTTAATGGCCCAGTGCAGCATACAGTTGTATGTACAGAAGTATGTATGCTCTATACGGGTATGTACGGTGGGGGCGGTGGGGTAAACAGTGCTGAGGCATGGGCACACAGCCAGCAGCAAGGAGCTCCTCGTGGAATGCCATGGAAAAATGAGACAGAGGAATGTAGACTCCACTGAGCAGAGTAAACAGGCTGGGCTCAGAGAATGCTGCCACACTGCTTTGAAGTCGCCTCATCCCCTGTGACACACACACACACCCCCACACCCAGACACACACACACACCCACACACAGCCATAACCTGCTGCCGTTTGATTTACAAAAACGGGATGATTTGAACTAATGCTGTGTAGATTCTCATGTATTTGGATAATTACATAAATTCTACCCTTCTATCAAAACAGAACAGATATGTGTGACATGTAATGTTGAATAGTTACATCCTCTGTTAACTCAATGGAGCAACTTAGGCTTCAGTAATAGTCCCCAAGTCATGCCCCCTCTGTTGTAGGTTATGGGACCTCACATTGGAATAAAATTGAATTGATACCATCTTTTACACATGTGATATTTGTCGAAAAAAACTATTGTACAAGTCAACACAGTTGCATTTTATCACAAAACAGTAAAACATCATTTAGTTTTGTATGAAGTAGCCCAGTGGACATCATCTCTTCTGAGCTGTCACCACTCCTCCATTGGCAAATATCACTTCATTCTTCAAAAAACAGACTGTGGAGAGATGAAGTTACGATGGTGTCACATATGCGACTTCCTGTTTGTAGTCTTCATAATGACTTTTTTTCATAATCCAATACTGTAATGGTTTTGTAATAAAGTGATTGGACGTAGCTGATCTTTTTTGGAATGTGTTGCAACCCCAAAACTGAGGAATGCCTGTGTGTTTTCAAATGAAGAGAAGTTGACTGGGCAAAACATGAAATTCCATCATACTATAGTCAAATCAGTGGGCAATGGCTGTTCAGTGAGGCCGATGCAGAAGTAACTCTAAGAAGAAATGCCGTCGTTGGCCACTGGGGATCCGTTCATTCTGCTCCAGGAAGCCTGATTCCCATAGAGTTACATCGGACTTCTCTCTGAAAATACTAAGTGAATACAATTTTGTCATGAGTCATTATGGTCTCAAGCGTTTTATTTGGACCCTCTAATAAGTGATCTAGTCTATCTTTAACTTTTTGCTTTGTTATTAAGATAGTACTGCAAATAATCTGACAAATCACTGCTGTGCTGGGGTTTGAGTGACATGTTGCTATGGTAACTCAACTCGCCAGTGAAGTCGGATCTTTGTATCTTCTATTTATTTAATATGAGCATAGTTTTACCAGTGATATGCTTGACTGTGGTTGTGGGTAAGTGTTTACACCAACAATACCATAATATATGACTTTGTTTGACACTGCTTGGTGAAGTTTTACTAAGTCAATAAGTTAGCAGCTAGTATTACCTTCCCATGAGTCTTCTGGCATGCTACGCTCTGGTATCGCCACCACCCTTCGTCCAAATATGGTTACATCCTGTTTTTGGCTCCAGGAAGCGGCAACCCAATTGGCCTCAAAATGGCCTTTCAGAAACTAATGAGTGACATCATGGTCACTTTGTCCAGTAATATATACAGTCTATGAGTGAATTATAGGTCAAATTAAAGGTCTAATATCTTAACAATTGGAATTCTATCTGTACCACTTCTACGTATCTATTAAAGGCTTCTGACAGGCCGCTGCCAAAATAATGTGTGCTGGTTTGATTTTACCTTAGTTTATTTAAGGGCAGCTATGTAACTCTACCAAATTTCACTGATTTCACTGAGACGTGTCATATTCAACCACTTCACTCTAGGCCATTTTGAAGGTGACCTGAGGTCAAATTCTGAAACAAGGTGACTATAAACACAGAATAAAGCATATTATATGCAACATTTTCCAAGCAAATTTTGGCTTCGTTGTGATGGTATCCAAACTGTGATGTTTTAAAATGTAAATCTTACATTTTTAAATTCAGCATTCCACTGGCTCAAGGGGGCAGGACTTACGCATGTAAAGATGACTGACCTGTTCTCGCGATGTCGCAGGTGAGGGAAATTCAAAACTGCCTGTTTTTCCTGTTTTCCATTTTGTGTGAAATTGTCAACACTGACAGGACTGAGCAAGTTCAAAGCAGCTCAAACCAGTCTGATCATTCTCCTCTGACCTCTGGCATCCACCAGGTCATTTCATCCAGACAACTATTGCTCAGTGGATAGTTACTCTTTTTCGGACTATTCTCAGTAAACCTAGAGATAGATGTGTGTGAAATTCCCAGTAGATCAGCAGTTTGTGAAATTCTCACACCAACAACCACATCATGTGTAAAGTCATGCAAATCATCTACAGTACCTAACCCAATGTCATGCTAGGTTTAAATTTCAGCAGGTTGTCGTGACTGTATCTACATGCACTGAATTACAACCATGCAACTTGCTTCTTAAATACAAATATTTATATTAGTGAGTTGTGCTAACAAGTGGTTCATAATAAAGTGGTGAGTCTATATTAGAATGCTTCAAGGAAAATTCATTGTGTACATTCAGTAGAGTTATTAGCTATGTCTTAGCTAGTTATGCATTTTTGGCTAGACTGAAATTTAGGGTTGTAAAAGTCATATTGCATGAGATATAAACCGTGCACTCAGTCCACTATATGCTGTGATCCTGCACAGACCAGAACAGCCTTATGTTTAGCACACTTCAGTTCTCTGATGGCACAAGGGTAGAAACTGTTAACGGGCCTACAAGCGAAGATCCATCTCCATGTCTATCCAGCTAGATGGATACACTATATTTATTATTCAAACACAGATGCACTTATTTCAACACATATGAACATACACCCCCTTGCACATGCCTAATCACTCGCACACTGTCCATCCAGAAGCTCACACCTGCTCTCCTTCAGCATGCACGACACTCCAAGGCTTCCGGACATGCTTATGATAGTGAATTTTATGACTCAAGCCCGTCTGTCTCTTCCTCACCCCACCCCCTCCTCGACCTAATTCAATATGGCCTTTCAACATCTTTGTTGAGCGCGGGGCAGTGATATCAGACTAAGAATGTCTCCACTGTAGACAGTAGACACACAGGCACCGGAGCCTCCACCTCAATGTCTGAGGAATCCACTGAAGTGGGCAGGTAAACACGGCTGCCCTATGGAACGCCACTCGCTCCCACTACCAGTGTGTAGATGTGAACAATACAAGTGTGTTACTGTGTATTTGTAACTCACAGAGGCTTGTTTAAGATTTGATGTTGAAATGTTAAAGCTGTTTCCTATGTTTAAAATCCTTTAGAGCATTCGGTTTGGAGTGAAAGCTGAATCAACCAGATGATTATTTGGGGTTTGAAGTCATAGTCATGGACACAGCAATAGTAAAATTAAGTAAGACAGAAATAGACAAAAACAACACAAAAGATAAAAATGGCATAAAAGACAGAAATGAGGTAAAAGAAGCTGAAATACAAACACAAGTGGAAAACAAAGTAAAAGATGTGCACAGTAAACACTGCGAAAAATGTAAAAGATGCAATACACAAAAAATATGGATAGAAAGAAAAAAACACAGGACAAAATATTTTGAAAATAACACAAAACACAAAAATTATATAAAAGTCCCAAAAAAGAGAAAGAAAGGCCAAAATATGCAAAAACTATACAAGATGGAGGAATGCAAAAAATTACATATAAGATTAAAATGATGTAAGCACAAAAAATGACAAAGATGCGAAAGCTACAAAAATGCAAAACATGCAAAAGATGAAAAAAGTAAAAGACACAAGAGGACAAATATGTAATAAGATGCTTAAGTCAAAAACACATTAATACATTAAAGATGTACAAATGCAATAGAACTTACACAACATGCATAAACGCTGTAAAAGATGCAAAACATGCAAAAGGCAAAAAACATGAAAGACAATAATGCAAAAATGACATAGAAGATAGAAATGATATAAAAGACACAAAAAGAAAAAAGAGCAAAGATAAAACATGACATAAAAGATGCAAACACTGAAGAAAGTATAAGATGCAACATGATGGAAAAATGCAAAAGGACTAATAAAAGACAAACACAACAAAAATTTTTACAATTTGATTTCACCACACATTTAAGTGATTACCAGTCATGATCATTCAACATTTTTTCCAACCACATTTT
>JAQQAE010022156.1:0-10313 GCA_029823295.1 Pseudamia nigra | reverse complement strand
GTTTCGGCCTCGAATTGTGAAGCGCCTAGAGATAATCGGTGATTATGATTGGCGCTATACAAATAAAGATTGATTGAGATTGATTGATTGATGTTACCGGACTCTTTAAATAATCAATTACTGACGACACTTATCTTAATTCCATATTACTATTGTATTCCAGTCGTGTTGTTTCAGATGTAGCAGTAAACAATATTCATTGGTACAAACCTACACTGAACAAAACGTGTACGGCAGCAACAAGCGATTTTCGTTGGTTATTTTCTGTTAATCAACTTAGTCTTCTGTATTACATCAGAAAATTGTGTTTTTATCCAGATTGTCTTTATATCCACAACACATATGTTTGGTTTACTTCACAGAGGAGGAAACAAACCGCGGTCACTTTTTACAGACGTTGGAGTTTGTAAATTTCTACTTTTATCATAAATATTACTCAAGCCAATTAGCAGTTTTTCAAAACACATTTATGGCTGAAAGGTTTCGTAGGGACACACTGTTTTTGCAACTGTTGATGGCTATTAGTTAAATATCTGAGTTATTTAAATGCTGCAGGTTACGTCACAGATACAGAAACTGTGACACACACACACACGCAGAACTAGGTGAGTTTTGTCCCACCCTGCTTTACCTTTGGTTTAGTCTGAAACATCACAACCACAGAATATAATGCTCATAGTCCTGTCACTGTGTAAACGAGGCTCGACCTGTTAAACCACCAACCTGACAGCTGCTTCATGATAAAATAATTCACCTGCGAACATTTAAAGTAACTGTCCAATTACTTTAATGCCCTATGTTAAGGGATCAATGCAGTGTTTTTTTTTTTTATTATTATTTTGTTATTGTTCACAAACCCCACTGAAAGTTGAAACATGGCAGTGAATTCATCCCACACACACCTGACCACTTTATAACATCGTTATGCATCTTACGTTGACAAAAGAGGTCATCGGCCCAATTTGGGAAAGAACCTCACAGAACTGTGGAGAAAACGGCTCCTAATGTGAGCAGGAAGAACAAAAAGTCCCTCCTGTCGGAACCAGGTAGAACCGGTGTCGTGTACCTTCCCAGTGTGTTGTTTGTCTGTGGGCGACGTCTTTACACACTGTGTCAGACTGGTTCGACTCATGCTTTCTTAACACAGTAAACGCTTCAAGACGTGTTATTGCTTTTATTTTGAAAGAGCAGATCAATAACTTGTACGTGCTGGGCAATCAATTAAGTAAAATATTGACTCGGCTATCCTGATTGTTGATATACTGTAGAGTTTACATCATGATATTTAATGATGATGTATCATGTTAAGAATTATTCATTTGGCTCTCTGATATGAACTCAGGTCATTGTGCATACAACCCCAACTGTATAGCTGTGTAAAATGTAAATAAAAAAGGAATACAATGATTTACATATCTCGTAAACCCATATTTTATTCCCAGTAGAACATAAACAACATATCAAGTGTTGAAACTGAGACATTTTACCATTTAGTAGGAGATGTTAGCTCGTTTTGGATTTGATGATAGCAGCACATCTCAAAAGGCCTGGTTCTCTAATGGAAATCACTGCACGGGCTCAGGACCACGTCCAGGATTCACTGTCAGTGAACACAGTTTTTTGTGCAGTTCACAAATGTTCAAGTTGTATCATGCAAAGAAGAAGTCTTATGTGAACCCACCGCCATCTTCTCCGGGCCAAAGCTCATTTAAAATGATCTGACTGTTCTGTGTTCAGATGAAAACCTCAGACCGCTTTAAATGAGCTTTGGTCTAGAGAAAATGATGGCATTTAGTGTTCACATATGAACACGATGCAGAAAAACCTGTGAACATTTTTGTTGTGAAATATTTCTGACTGTCTCGTCCAGGTAGACTCATGTCATGTCAGCGTCACATACATGGAAACAGTACTTTTAAACATACATACAAAATGTTTTCACAAGCTAGTGCACCACTTCTCATGACGTAATTTTAAATTGACCAGTCTTGTAAATTCCATACCGACTGAATTCCAGCTAAGGCACACAGCAGCAGAAACACAATGTACTCATAAACTCATAACAAGTGAACTTCCTTGTACCAAGTAGCTGCCAGTTATAGTTGTGAGTAGTGCTGCGATTTCAATTTGGGACTGCCTGCCTATCAGGGGAAATGCGCAGATTAGTCATTTAGAAATATCAAGTCAAGCATAAATTCTCATTAAGAAATGTGATTTGGCGCATTTTACACACTAAGTTTCTCTGCTCAGTGTCACTAAATCCAAAACTTCACTTTGAACCAGATTTTGTCAATTTTCCCCCATTTGTGCAACTACATCCCCATTTGTTCCTTCTAAATCTTAATCCTTAAATCACAACCTTCTGCACTGTGAAGGTTCTGTGAAGGTTCTGTGAAGGTTCTCCAGACGTGTGGTTTTCTTCAGGCGACTGGACTGAAGCCTCTAATGACCCTCGAGCACCCTGCCTTTATCAGGGACAGGGACCCCAACCCTGGCCCAGGTGAAACTAGCACCTCTTAGGATGACGGGGTGGAGTCCTGAGCCACAGATTATAAATTCTGGATGTCAGCATTAGACCATTTGGAACTGAAGAAGCTTCCTGGATTGGTAGCAAAACATCTTCAATCTAAATAACCCGTCCAGGAAGAAAACCACACGCCTTTTGCACTTACGTACTTGCACAGGCTGATCTTGCAATTACATTTGCATTTCAATTAATTGTAGCCTCATTTCAGGTTTGTATCTGGTCTTTTTCAGCGCTTCACTTTCTCTTTTTTTAAAAATCTTCATCATCTGTACAGTCCATCTCATCACAGTACGGTTCGGCCAGTCAATCAACATTCATAACCAATGCAGACATTTTAACACACTGAGTGACGTCAACCGTGGTTTTAAATAAAGCTCAGCCAGTCAGAATCATGACCCAGAACAATACAATACTGATTTGCTTTCAGAAGAAGCTGATATGTGGAAATGTTCAAATAGCCTTGGACGTGAACCATGCAGAGTAAAGTTCACCCGGTGGAGTCACAGGGTGTCACTCCGACTTGTTTGCAGACATTTGGAAACGTCTCCACGCATGTTGACCCACAGTGAGGTCTGATAGTTCAGAGACGTGGTCTTGAACGTCCGACCGTGTGATCCCGAGTTTCCCTCCGTGCACTGCTACAGATTACGCTGCACGCGACAGAAAGATCCAGACTGCTGAGGATGTCTGACGCTTTTTCTGTTGGGCGTTTCTTCGAGTCATCCCTTAGTGTTTTGATTGATTTAAATCTCACAAATCTTGCCAGATTGTTGTCATGTGAACCGCACAGAAAAATCACAGTGATGCAGAACAAAAACATGTTGACTGACTGCGAGTGTCTCTGCAGCCGGTTTAACCTGTTTTACATGCACCTGAATGACCTGCATGATTCACATCGGACATGTTGTCATGATAGTCAAAACTTCCTGTTTACTGTCAGTTTGCCCGACAGAAACATATCAGGATTCAAAATAACTGATTACTCAACAGTGCAGTGAGGTGGCAGGAGATTTGATTTCATGCTTTTTTTCATAAACAACACATGGGCTTACCAGGTAAAGAAAGACAAAATTGAGCATGCTTGGATTTGTCATACTTTGTATTCACACACCTGCTCCTGAATATATTTTACTAATATGTCAGTTTCATAACTTATCTGAAAACGGTGAAAATGTGTTTAAAAGTCCAGGATGATGGTGCTTGAGATTTTGTCCTCAGATGTGTAACCCAGGGATATTCAGGAGTAACGAAACCAAAAATAACTTGAATTGAACAAAAACTGTCAACAGAGAATCCAATCAAGTCAATTTAGTTGTTGAATAAAGATAAAGTATGTGACTCTCCTTCCTAAAATCAGTATCTAGCCTCATCCTCTAATAAGCCGCTCAGTCCTCGCTTGATAGACTTAGCTGCACCGACCCTGCCCTTCACCTGGATTTATTATTTTTCTCTTCTTTTGGTCTGCTTTTTTTGTTTGGGGCATTCTGCAACGAGGAGTGTGTTTGCATCTCCAGCCAGTCAGAGCATCTTACAACTCATTGGGGCAAAAAAACAATTTAAACTTGCACAAGATACACAAGATAAACATGGAAGTCGTCTGGCTCGGTTATATTTCTCTCTGGAAACTTCCACTGAGTATTTTGATGGTGTGTGAGTGAACACACTTTGAAAAGCACCAGAAAAGCGCAGGCTGGTTTTTTTTTTTTTGTCAGCATTGCGTCTCTCTTCTACCACGTGTTCTGATGCTGGCTCTGTTGTGGAGCCTCTCCCACAGTGTTGGGGACCGCTGCTCAGTTTGAATAACGCTGTTTGGAAACTGAGCATATTTTGCATACGTAGGTTTTGTAGTACTTTTTTATTCCTACAGATGCTATTAAATACCTTTTACTTTTCAAATATATTTTTGATTTTCGTTGCTAAATGTGAAGCCCGTCATAAACAGGGCAAGACACTGAACTTGAAATACTTTAATGGCATCCACTGAATTGCTTAGATACTATCAAATAGCCACACAACACTGTCATGTGACACCAAATGCCAGTGCCTAAGGTGTAAATGCAGCATGTACAAAGAGCTTTTAGATGTTTTTAGCTATTGATGGAAAAGGACTTTTTAATTCTGATTCTGACTCCATCTCTACAAATTTACTACTCAATGCCTTTTCCACGTATTCGCTGATGAAAGAGAGGATCGATCCAGTTCTATTTCAAATCATTCTTGTTTATTAGCAGAAATCAAAGATCAGCAGGTTACAGAGCTCCAAGTTCGAGATCACTTCCCTAACAACAACATGCAGTGCTGTCACTTCATGAAGTCTGACCTTTTCTGCACTCAATAGTTATAATACATTATGATGGTAGATCATTCGATTTGGGGTGGGCGTCTCCAAATTTGGTCTTTCCAGCTCCTCCTCCTTTGTGACCTTCCTTGAGTTGACTCGGCCTCTCTTTCTGTACCAAAACACACATCTACACATGCAGACAGTACGCCTAGGACTGATCTAGTGTAGACACTTGTGTATCACAATTTAGACAGACACCCACCGCTGTCAGCACTTTTTCTTTTTGGCACCTTTTTAAATGAAAATTTCTTTTTGGCACCATGTTCCAGTCACCTAATGTTCCAGTCTCATCCTCAAACTGCCTTATGTATTTTTCCACTTCTGTTATATCTGTGCACAAGTCATGAGAACCATCTGTGAAGCAACATAATTATACTTTAATCATATCTCTCATAACAACTTGTCACTCTTGAGTGTACACGTCTCTCGGTTGAGCTGCTTTTTGTCGTTGTATCAGTGATGAGAGCCATTTTAACCCTCTCACCACTCATCTAACCTCATCTTTCTGCATGTTTATATATAGATGTATGTAAGAGAACCTCTATTCCCTTAAAACAATAAGGGATTCAGGATATTCATAATATCCTTCACTATGATATTAAATTAACGGACAACTTCCAGGTGAAGAAAATAGGTTGTCAAACTAAATGTTAAAATAATATATCTGAATTTATACCGTGATGTGTATAGTAATTTTAATTTTCCTAAAATGGGAATTTGGTGTAAAAAAACAGAATCTGGTACTGAAGCTAAGGTATTCTGTTATTACCAGCATGGAATGGTTAGAAAAGTGAGAATCTGCCACCAGCTTTGGGGATAATCATGTTTTCAAGGTCAGTGACATTGGAAAATTCACATTTCAACATCAAGGCAAAAGCTCCAGCTGTATTTTTAGACGCCTTCATCCTGTGCCACATGACTCGCAGTTGGATCATATGACGGCTCTGTGACTGTCGAGTCATGACTGAGAGCTGGAAACGCGGAGTCACACAGCTGGCAAACACTGACTCATCACTAAGACTCAAACCAGCAGCTGATTTTGGGCGACTCGACGTCATCGCAGAGCCTCATACTGCAGATGTTTCATTCATACAAGTGTCAAACTGTCAACTCTAGTTTGGAGCATTTGTTTGAACAAAAAAATGGAAATTCCACCAAAGCTGATAACGACGATGATGATGATGATGATGATGATGATGATGATGATGATGATGATGATGATGATGATGATGATCTGTTAACTACACTAAACCAAATTTGTCCTTTGGAAAAAATAACATTTTCTTCAGTGTGTGTCTGTCTGTTGTTCTCAAAGCCTAAAATAGTGTCACCATAAATGTCACAATCAAGTATTGTGTACTGATTATTATTTGTTTCCAGTTTAAAGGCTACTGTTATGTGTAATTTAAAATTCTTTGTAAAATAATGACCACGATGAAAATGATGCAAAAGATAGAACAAGCCAACAGCGGTGGTAAGAAGGAATATTTCACTAATTCTTGCTCATCTTTAATCAGCTTTCTGATTATTTTGTTTCATTTTTGTATTTTTATCTTTGTATTTTTGATTTGATTTGTACAAGCAAAATAACAGCAGGAAAATATATGCAGTAGTTAAAATAACCGTGCGAGGGAGAGTGAGAAGACCATCATTCTTTTCAACTCTTTAAAAAGAATCAAATGTGGATTTAGTTTTTAGAGCAGGGGTAAATGATTCCAGAGGGAAGGCTGGTGATGCTTCAGTGTACTTTGATTGACGGAAGTTCTCCAGAAGCGCAGGGAAGTGCACTGCCTGGTGGAGCAGCCACCAACATCTGAAGAATACCTGTACATGAAAAAATTGCTAGAAGCTCTGGGCATAACTATGTCCATATGCATATATTTACACATGAAGAGACAAATGCAATAGATGTTTACATTAAGTATTGCCAAAATATTGTATTTCCTGAAGAGAGGAGCAGAGGAAGACAATCTATGTGAAAAATTAATCATTCCTAGAAATTTCTTTTGTATCAATAAAATCTTATTCGGATATGTTTGGCATGTAGCACCCCAAACCATATTACAGTACAGTACATTATGTGTGGATACATTAAACCATAATGTAGTGTCATCATACACTTAAGGATTGACTTTTACTCACAATACCTATAGATATTTTGTTCATTTTGTGGATTATTTTGCTAGTGTTTGGTGATTTTCTCAGTCCCTATACATCATATTGTCTTTTACAACTACAAAGTAAAACACATCAATATGTCATGATTTGTAGATGAAAAAGTTTGGTCCGCCCAGACTGACTCACTGATAAAATAAATAAATTCTCGCTTGCTCCGAATGACCTCGATCAAAATCATTGCCACATACAGTTTTAAGTAGATGTTGCGATGTTCATCACGTCTGCAGAAACAGTCCCCGATCAGCTGCTAATGAGTCGGTGTTTCAGACCCACTGTTGGTTGCACATCTGACAGCTTGTGTAAACCTCGGTGTGTGTGAAGGCTGTTTCCTCATCAGTGTAACATCAGGCTGCATCCACATCGCAATACAGTGGCATCTTTTTTTTTTTTTTTTTAAATGTCGCCTCTGTGTCACCAGTTTGATGTGCTGTTTGTTGTTCTGTTGTGATCCGGGTTCCCTTTACGGTGGCACATTTAATACTGAGATCTGCTTTTTCCCCTCTGTCAGACGCTTTAAATCTCTGCAGGTCACACTTTACCCACTGATCGACCCCGGTGTTTACCATCGCAGATAGAACTATGTACTGTTTGCTGTTCATATTATCCAGTCTTCTCCAGCCATTTTGACAAAGACATATTTGAATATGTTTGAATATGTTTAATATTTTGTAGATCGATGGCGTCACTGTCACCTGAGAGACAGAAGAAAGGCGAGAAAAAATGCTGGCATTTCGTATCAGCGTAGCGAACATCTGGCTCTTCGTGAGACCCGAGGCTGACATATATGTGAAGTCTTACAAAAACAGATCAAGTGTGTATTCAGCTGATCCAGGGTCACGCAGACAGTCCCAACCTGATTTCACAACGCTCTTGATTTTAGGTCAGCATGCGCTCAGTTTACACACTGACCTGACTGCGAACAGCTTCATTGACACTTTTTACATCCAGTGACACAGATTTAACAAACATATCACAAACTGGCTCATATCACGCAGCGGTGAAAACTGCGGAACTGGGACTGTGGAGAGAAAGTAGTGCATCTATTGCTTCTGTCGACTCGTAGTGATGGAAGCAAACACACGTAACAAGTCACAGTTAAACCAGTTATCTCGAGTGTAGTTTAAACATTTTTTTAATGAATTGTGACCATCACTGTTGATGATCTCTACTCAGAGACACTGACTATAAAATGCATGTCATTGACTCCGCCTCCAGGTGTCATAAGGTAAATATGAATGCGATACTAGAACCATTCACTTCACCTGACCTGAGCTTTCTATTTGTTTTTACTTTGTAATGTGTCAGGTGTCAAACTGCCCGGTCACGTCACACTGACCCTGTGTCAACACACAAGTACACACTGCAAAAACCATCTGTTTAACGCAGTCATTTATTATCTGCAAGCACTTGTTGTAGTTGTTTCCTTGAGTCATGGCTGCAAAATGCCAGACTTATTTGTTTCTGTTTAATTTCATAGTAGTATTTGAATAAACCAAGCATCAGAAGGGGATCAGTCAAATTCAGCAGGAAAAAAAAAACTTGTGAAAATCAAAAAATATGTCATGCGACCCAACATATATGAAACCTCAAGATTGAGGATTTTATTGATGTCTCATCAAGGACAGAAATACAAAATAATGCATTGTAATCATAGCCATTCATCTCAAAAGAAAATTTTCATAATATTTAAAATGATTAGTCTTATTTTAGCGTTTCCTATTAGGTGGAGGGCATCTGATGTAAGCACGATATGTTTTAGTCCATGACTTCACCCAATGGATGATCACTAACAATTGAGTTTATGCTGATTAACATTAATGCTGCTGTAGGACATGTTTCCAGCTGGTTTTAGGACGACAGCGTTGACGTAAAGCAGAAGAGTTTCAGTGTTTCAGGCGTCTGTTTCAGCCGGTTCAGTCTCCTTCTGCTTAATCCGCTTTCATGATGTTGGAATCCAGATGAATTCACTACAGTGCTGTTCTCCTTTGCTTACTTTTGTTTTTGGAAGAAGAGTTCAACGAGTCACATAGACATAATAACTAGCAAAAATGTCTGCACCTTGATTAAAAAACATTATGCATAACACCAGAGTCAGAAGTCAATATTTGCATATTAACTACCTCCAAGCAATTGTTACATATTATTTTGTTAGAAGAGCACATCCCTATAGTAAAACCTTCACGTTTTTCCCTCTAGATTCAATAATTTGGCACCTCAGTGACATAAAAATAAAGCCTTGCAGAAGAAAAGGTCATAAACTTAACGTAAACCTCATAAACTCATGTCGGATGTACAAGACCAGTCGGCTTGTTTTGTCACATGACAGGTCTTCAGTGGGCGGCGCGTCAGAACTGATAAAATCCTTCTGAATAGCATGTGTCGGAACTGAACTACAAACCCAGAATTCTCTCTGCCTGTGTGCAGCCTGTGAGGCGAAGATAAAAAGTTTTATCAACACCGTCACTGGCGTCGCAGAGACCCCGCCCCTTTCCCAGAAAACACTACAGCTAACCTGTCAGCTCTCGCTGTGGTTTCCTGTGTGTTTCATAAATTCTACAGAATTTTATCTGAATGAGGGGCAACAGCCTCCTGCTGATACATATGGTGACGTTCCTCTGGATACTTTTACTGCGGAACTGTACCTCAGTTCAATTTTGACAGTGCGATAAGAACAACAAAACAGATTCCAGATCAATTTGAAGCTGATTCCCCCAGAGGCCATTCGCCTGTACTGCACTCCAGAAAGCATTTTCCCTGTAGACCACAATGATGAAAGAGATGTCTGTTAGGATACCTACAGCTGGAAAAAAAGTTCCAGAAAAATGATCAGTTTTTATAACATGGAGGCTGGAAATATTTTAAATCACCCAAACTCTTAGACAATAGGTGTTCAAACCTGTGACGTCTCCCGCAGTGCACAGTTTGAACTGGACGAACCACTAGTACATCTAACGAATGAACGCATGTCATCTTGGATGCCCGGGGCTTGCATCCTGGTCTATCCAGTGAAAACCACATATTTCACATCTGTTGATTTTAATGTATGTGAAAAATTCAAGGAGCATTTCCTGTATGGGCTCTTTTGAAAATGTATTGACACAAAATTGGAAACAGGCGTTTCTGAACTGAATATACACTGCCTGGCCACAAAAAAGTTCACCACCTGGATTTAACTAAGCAAATATGTACCAGCCTCCCATTGGATAATTTCTACATGGGTGATTATGTTTCAGCTGGCAACAAGTGATATAAGGATAGTGGGGAACC
>JAQQAE010022155.1:0-10313 GCA_029823295.1 Pseudamia nigra | reverse complement strand
TATGCCAGATCAAACATGCGAATCATTGGTATTTCGCTGTGGCGACCCCTGAGGGGAGCAGCCGAAAGGACTTGATTTGATTTCATCACACATTTAAGTGATTACTGGTCATGGTCATTCAAGATTTTCCAACCACATTTTTTCTTTGAAGATGATGGTTCGCCATTATCTTTATATCGCTTGTCAGCTGAAACATAATCACCCATGCAGAAATTATCCAATGGGAGGCTCGTACCTACTTGCTTAGATAAATCCAGGTGGTGACTTTTTTTGGTCAGGCAGTGTATGATGTATCAATGTGGGGGATATCCAGTCCTTTACTCCTCATGTTGAGTATCTTGGAATATTTAAAAAAGAATCACTCCTCATATGAACCAAATTAATGTTTCAAATCACCTGTCCACATTATTTATGTTCGTGCAACAGACCCAAATGTGATGTAAGGATAGGTCTTTTCTATTGAAGATAGTAAATGTGAGAAAGGGACTATTATTTTTTAATCAGTAGTTTACATACCGTCCAGACATCTTCTGATTTGTCCTTGACACCAACTTCCGATAGTTGCAGTCCAAGACATGGGATCACATTGGATCTTGGATGCACACACCTGAAATGGATTGTCGAGCGTCTCTGGTTGCTGGAAGCACACACACACAAGACTGGTGTTGTTTCTGGTTGAGTAATTTTCCACTCCTGGGTGCTGATGACGGTGCCCTGCGCATCATGAGATTTTTTTTTTTTTTTTTGCAGCTGAGTTTTCTTCATCAAGTGACTGTTAGATTATTTAAAAGTTGCTTCCAAGTTTCAAATTACTATTTTAATCCTGTTTTTTTTTTTTTAATCACAAACCCTTTAATAACAGGAAAAACATACTTACTGTACATCATCTGACTGACATTCAAATTGAAACAAAATTCCAATATTGTGGCTCTAAAACTCCATATCCTGCCTGACTAGAGGAGCTGTGATTTTCTCGGTGCTTGTATTAGAAAACAGAGGAGATGCAGAATGACCTTTGAGATTCAGAGCAGCAGCGTTGCCTTTTTCCTGCAGATTGGGCGTGTCTGCCATCTGCTCCTCTGAGCCTGTGGTGGCATTATGTCGATGCCAGTTCCCTCATCTTCCAGCTCGACGGCGTTTCAGTGAACACAGCTCTCGAAGATGACAGACAGCGTCAAGACGGGCGCATGACCAACTGACGAGCGAGGATGAAGCCGTTAACAATCCGGTCGGCTGTCTGCGGGGGAGACGCTGCATATTTTAGCATGAAACCTGCAGACTGCTGAGACTTGCATTGCACAAAGCAGATGTAACTCAGCTGTTGGAAGGTGTTCTTGATGTTTTATTCACACTCTGTGTTCGAGGCAGGGTTTGAATTAGAGCTGCACAATTAATTCAGTCTAAATATCACAGTATAAACCTGTGCAATTATGGACTTGAATTTTTTAAAGCTTTTTTGTGTGTTATTTTGATTATGTTGACAGTTTTTGGTTATTCTCATAGACTGTATACTGTATATTAGTGGGCAAAGTAACCGGGACGTCACCCATTAGTTTCTGAAGGGCCGTTTTGAGGCCAGTCAGGTTGTCATTTCCTGGCTGCCATTTTGGAGGCTAACTGAGCGTGCATGCTAGGGGACTCAAGGGACAGCTAATATTAGCTGCTAACTTACTGACACGGTAGAACTTCACCACGCAGTGTCAAACCAAGTCATATTATGGTGTTGTTAGTGTAACCACGTACCCACAGCTATAGTCGAGTGCATCTCAGGTAAAACTATATGCATATTGAATAAATAAAAGATGGGAAGGTCTGAATCGGTCCGACTTCACTAGCGAGCTGTTACCATTGCGACATGTCAATCAAAGCACAGCAGTGATTTGTTTGATTTTTTTTTTTTTTGCAGTAATATCTTAATTACGGCGCAAAAAGTTAAAGATGGACCACAACATCATTTATTAGAGGGTCTGAGTAAAACATTTGAGACCATATTGACTTATGACACAAATGTATTTGACTAGTATTTTCAGATAGAAGTCCAATGTATCTCTATGGGAAAAAGGCTTCTTGGAACCACATGAATGGTTCCCCAGTGGCCAAGCAGCGCGGTTGCAACTTAAAGTGACTTACGCATTGGCCTCACTGAACAGCTACAGTCATTGCACACTGGTTATTCTGTTGCCCATATTGTCAGTTAATGAACTTTTGTTGGTTTTGTTGATAAATGTACTCATTTTTGTTCATTTTATTCATATTTTTAAATTGTTTTGACAATTTTTAAAAATTAGAATATTTTTATTCATTTTGTTTATTTTTTGATTATTTAGCTATTTTTTTAAATTGGTGATATGCCATCAAGTATTTTGCTCATTTTGTTGATAATGCTCAGCATTTTTGATAATTTTTGATCTTGTTGATGAATTTTTGTCAGTTTTCGTATTTTTTTTCAATTTTTGTGGATATTCATTGTTTATTTTGCTAATATTGTGTTTTGTTGATTATTTGTTGATAACTTTGCTTTTTTAACTTTGTTGTTTTATTATTTTTGCCATTTTTATTTATTCCATTTATCATTTTGTAAATTATTAGTAATATTGGTTAATTTTGTTGATAATTCTAATTCTAATAACTCTTGTTGTTCATTTAGGATATTATGTTAATTATTTTGCCAATTGTTCTTTTATGTGATCAAAAAATTTTTTTTGGTTTTTGTCTTGTGTATATAACTTTTTATATTCATTTTTGTTCATTTCAGTGATGCGTCAGTTATTTTTTCCTATTCATACTTTTAGTATTTTATTTTATTAATGTAACTTCTAAATTTTGAATTTTTTGGGTTTTGTTTATTTTTGATCAAACTGCAAAAACTAAAGACTAATATTCATTTTTTGGCTCAATTGTTTGTTTTCCTGTTGTATTTTTCTTGTTTACTTTGCATATTTTGTGCATTGTAGTGATAAGCCTCTGTCCACTTTCCTTAATAACTAAGCAGATCAACTCAGATCGAAGCTGCACTATCGACCACACTAATTGCAATATGAGGTTTTCGTCCATATCGTATTGCCCCAGTTTGAATTCTCTGTAACTCTGACTCTGTTGTCTCTTCCTCTTTCAGGTTGAACACTTGTCCCAACAACTGCTCCAGCCACGGTGTGTGTCGTGTGGGGAACTCCACAGGACCAGTGTACTGCGAGTGTGAAACCGGTTGGAAAGGTGAAGCGTGTGACGTCCCATACTGCTTGTCCAACTGTGGGTCTCCAGACCGAGGACGCTGCCAGGGAAAGACGTGTGTCTGCAACAACGGGTGGCAAGGTGAGCTGGAACCGGGGGATTATTTGAATACCGGGGGACAATTTTAACCGGGCATCAGTAGATACCCCAGGAAGCTTTAGCATCTTTTTCTGGTGAATTTTTCATACATCAATTTGTGCTTTTAATGCATATGTTCGTCAAAGAAACAAAACATGAAGGAAATAAGCAACAGAATGATACGTTTCAGAAAACTGACATAATATGTATATTTTTCACTCTAAAGGAGTCCTTATATCATAACATTTAGATATATTTTATTCTCTTAAGTGTAAAATACAATGACATATATAAGAATGAATAGCAGCATATGCAAACATCATGCAAAATAAATCAATGAAATTAGCTAAATGAAATGCATAACCAAGAAAATGAAACAAACTGAATAAAGGTACAAAATGAGTCCCAAAGTGAACAGAAGACTGAATAAAGTGAAAAAAAATCAATATTAAGCTAAATTAGCCACAAAATGAATAAAATATGCAACAAAATAAGCAGAAAACTGCAAAATTATTAATAAAATAAAACAAAAACTGACAAAATAAGAAACAAAATTATGAAACTACTTGAGGATATTTATTTAAAAAAAGAGCAAAAATGCTTATTTCTCCAATCGGCGATTATGATTGGCGCTATACAAATAAAGATAGATTGATTGAAGCATTACCTCTATGCAAATGGACAAAAAATTACTAATAAACTAATCAGTCAGATTAATAAAAATGAATGCAATAAGAAACAAAATGAAAAAGTGAACAATAATCAATAATGTGATCAACCGTAAGCAAAACAGGAAGATAAAAGATAAAATCAGAAATGAGCAAAATAATTCAAAAACCAAACAAAATGGAGAAAATAATTCAGGAAATTAACTAAAAAAGTAATGAAAATCAACCCAACAGCAAACAAAATTCTATTCTGAAAAATTATCCAAATAATCAGTGATATTAATAAAAACAAACAAAATAAGCAACAGAAGGAGCAGAAATTAACTAAATAATCGAACACGGAACATAAATTAACAGAATTATCTCAAAATAAACAAGGAAATTAACACTGATTGAAATTGAAATTAACAACGATGAACAAAGAAACAACCAAATTAATCCCCAGAATGATTAAAATATTGTACTGTAGAACATGACCCCAAATGAAGAAAATTGACAAAAATAAACAAAATAATTGATAAAAATGACAAAAAAGTGACCAAAATAAACCCAACAATGAACAACAATGTCATTATTTATGAGGAAAGGCTTTATAGAGACCCAAATTGTACATCCATCCATCCATCCATCCATTTTCTACCCCTTAATCCTATCCCAGCTGACTTGAGCGAAGGCAGGGTTCACCCTGGATGAGCCCCCAGTTCATTGCAGGGCTGACACATAGAGACAGACCCAAAATGTACATATCATCTTAATTGACAAACCAGAAAATCCTGATTTTAACTTGTTTTACTGACGCCAAATCCACATTTTCCTATTATTGAGGTGGGTGAACCCTCACCCCCACCCTTCTGTAATTTTCACCTACCGTATATCTGGCTTTGTAGCAACTTGCCGTCAGCTGCCAGTCGTGGGACCTCATTGTCTCATCGTATTTGAATAAGCGATGTGTCGTCAGGTTGGCCACAGCAGACCTCAACACTCCAAACCCTCAATGAGCTGCTGCAGAGTGAGCAGAGGCTCCGCTCCCACAGTGGGATAAACCATAAAGTTAGCAGCCAGGAGTCATTTTTACCACCTGAAATGACTAATGCATGATTTTTTATGGAAATAGGCCTCCGCCTATTTTCAGCACTGGTTTATGGATGAGGACAGACAATGTGGAAGAATAAAAAAAAGGATGCGTCTGACATTTAGGTGTTTTTGTTTCCTGTACCACTTTTTGAATTGAGTACAGTACAATACTTGGTCTAAACACTTTTTTAAGCTGAGAAACCTCATAAGATCCAATCAGAAGGCCTTAAGTATTCATCATTGGAGGACAGTTTGTAAAAGGAATGAAATCTGAGCGCTGTTGGGTACCGAGTTGAACTCTTGAATCCTCTGAATCTGTGTGAAAAGCTTGGAATTCATTCTCTACAAGAGGAGATGCTCATTGGAGAATGGAAGAAGGCAGGTTACGGAGCCCGAAGTCAGGCCACCGGCACATGATTAGTGTCTGCAGTATAAGTGTTTGATGAGTTCGTCATACTGTACATCTGAGATCATTAAATTTAACCCTGAGGTTCCAGATTTCTGTTGTAGGAGTTGAGTGGACATGGCTTTGTGGTGATATATTTTCCAGCAAATCCAAGATATTGTAAAGTTTTGAAACTCCTCTGATAAAGGGCTTGTCAGTTTTCATATTTAACTCAACAAATTTGGAGATGTGAGATTTCCTTTGTGCTGGAAGGGAATGAAAAACTACATCTGAAAATGAACTGAAGCTGGCAGACTAATGTAAGGTGTAAAAACACAATATTTTGCTCACTGAAATTATAATGTGATACTTTTAGCTACAAAATTTAATGCCCACTGAATAAAGTGATCCCGTTTGTGTTGTCATTTGCTAACCCGGTGTGACAGGTATGTCAGGCTGAAGAAATTTATTTGCAAAGTGCTGTGATTATTGTTTAAAGATCCCCATACTCTCTGCAGGTAGAGGTGGTGCTGCTGGTTTCAACAAGAAAATTCTCAACTCCTTCAAAATGTCTGAACTATTGATATGGATTTGAAAGGGAGATGGGAGCTTTTACCATCTATCCTGATGCACAAAAAAAAAAAGTCTAGGGGTTACTGCCCCGTGTCTATGACAGTATATATAGAGTCTGCAATTAGTTTGTTTTCTGAAAGTGTGATATTTTGTCAAACAGGCTGTTATGTTGACTCGCATGTTTATATCTGATCATCAGTCCAAACTGTTGACAGTCTCATAATGGTCCTATTAATGATGAAAGCAACAGTAGTGGAGTCGGTGTGGAGTTTCAACAAAAACAAATGGCAGCGACTGCTCCCCATATGCTTTTTAGAGTTCCTATTCCTCCTTATATCTATGCTGAAACAATCTACTTGGTACTTGCCATAGTTTTTGAACACTTAAATATATCTTTTAGGATGGGTGACATCAAAAAGACACTGCTCTGTGGCTGTGTATTTTGGTGGATCCTGATCATGTGTGCATGAACAAACTAGTTTCTAGTTGATATCCCCCCCCGTCCATGTTTGCAGAGGGAGAAAAATGAAGGGGAAGTACAATCTGTAGTGTCTGTTGCATGTGGCTTCCGAGCATCTCCAGACACATTAGAAGGGTCACTGGAAAACGAAGTCTCAAGAATGTAAAAAAATTAATCTGATTTAAAAAATGTTATGAGCTGTGGTCCTCAGAAAACTGTAATTTTTAAGACAACATGAAATGGGCCACTTGCACAACTTAAGCAGTTCTAAGCCCATCTGTGTCCAGTATTAATAATAAGCACAATTTGCTATTGTATTTCAGTGACCTTGAAGAAATCTAGCCAAGCAACATTTTCTATTTTTTCTTTCTTTGTATGTATTTAAACACAAATATTTGGGAGACTTTTTAGAACAAAACTTTTGCGATCCCCAGTAAGTCCTAATCCGTTGGAGTGGCATAACTGTATTAGACAGATCGCTCCAGCTGAAACCGCCTCCCCTCGTGACTGGACAAGAACAATAACAGCAGCATAAACCGGAACACTCCTGAATCACGGGAAAAGCTTCTGGGATGTTTTTTTGGCAAACAGCTGTAAAGTCAAACAAAAGGGGGTGTTGCTCAGTCGATAAATTCAATGTAGGTTTTTTTGTTGGGGTCGGTGTGTCTTCATTATCTTGTTAATCTATAGTCTGTCTATCCCACTTGATGAAAGGCACAGATTGAACCTGCTCCCTATAAAAAATTTACCAGCCAATTAGTGCTATCGCTGCATCTTCCAGCACAAACAGGATGCTGAAGTCAGGGAGTTCCTTATTGATCATTATCAAAACAATGCAGTTGTGGACATGTGACCTTGATTGTGTTGTGATTCACCAACACAATCAAGGTCACTTTACCCATTGTGCTTTTCTGTTTGTTTAGTGACTTAAACAATTCCCTGGTCGCTAATATTCTTCAATCGGACCCTGCAATCGGCAAGCAAACGGAATTACCTTTGCACCTTGGCAACATTTCCATAAATAAAACAAAAGGCTGCGTCAGTCTCCCTTAGGGAGGTGATTTGTTGAAGTCTCCACATCTGTGAATGGCAGATTAAATGCAGCACTGGCTCGACTGAAAAGACATTCTGTCTCTCCTTTCACTCTTTTTTTTTTGGTGCAGAAATTGAGTTAATTTGGAAGCTGGCAGCACAGAATGCACTCGGTGTGCTACTCCTTGACTAAAACAGCGTGACAGGGTAATAAAGGCAAAGAAAACGCCAGTCTGTTCCTCAACTCTCTCAGCTTTGGTAATTAGATCTTGAGCACACTGAGCTGCTGATATAAGTGCAGTTAAATTAAGCCGTTGTCTCTGCAAGTGCAGAGTGGCACAGTGGAGTGGCTTCACAACTAATAAAGCAGGTAGAAAGTCCATCTGGTCCAGTTTGAAAGGGACAGAGTGCAGAGTAAGGTCATTAGCAAGTAAAAATACTCAATATTCATGAAGTCTGCTGGATTGCAGCAGAACACCGGCAGAAGTTGTGTGGGCAGCTGCAGAAGTGATGGAGCTAAAAACTAAAAACCACCAAATTGAATCACAGGCAAAATCAGGATAACGTCAGAACACACTTAAGCACTGCAAAACAGCCATACTGGAGGGAAGCAAAATATACTCAAATATTACACTGAATTTCCAAAGGGCTCAACAAACATGGACCAATGAAGCCACTGTTTCACAATTTAATTTGAGGCACGCAGTGGTCCTAAATGTCATGAAAATGTATATGAAATTTCAGCACATTATTAAAAATGTAAAGTATGAAGAGAATGTAACAGATAATATCCTATGTTTTTCATGTTCCACTGTTTCAACAAACAAAATGAGAAACTGTAGCGTATGTATTTCCCTCTACCTTAACAAAACATTGCACAAAACCGTTCAAACAACAGCAGCTTTTAAATCCAGTTTTCCTGTTGCACAGTAGTTTTGCTGAGTAGTTAAGTAAATAGTGCACTCTCTTTATATCCCAGTATTTCAATACAGCTCCTAGACCAGGAGGGAAATGCTTTGGTCCTGATGATGCAAGAGGACAAACACAACGTTAAAACGATATGAAGTATGAATGTGAAGTATTGGGACATCTGATCGATGTACCTGCAGAGAAATGGACCTCTCCAAACTCATATGAATCCTTATCCGATCTGACCTGTTACATATATTTATCAATAGCACTAAATCAATGGACAAAAATAAACAGGATCTTCTTCTCCTTTCGGCTGCTCCCCTCAGGGGTCGCCACAGCAAAATACCAATGATTCGCATGTTTGATCTGGCATAGGTTTTTTATGTCGGATGCGCTTCCTGACACAACCCTCACAACAAGGGACAAAAAGATGAATTTGCTAAAATGAATATCAGCTCCAAATATCGGTTATCGGCCTCCTTAACTACGGTACTAATAATCAGTATCGGTCCTGAAAAACCCATATCGGTCGATCAAACAGGATAATACAATATAACATATAAATGACATTGATATTTTAATCAAGTATTCATCAATTCATGTGCTAACAAACAAAAATTACAACGTTGCCACTTTGAGTATTATTGATAGTCTTTTTAATTATTCACTTTTTTGTCTAATTTGGTTGTCATGGTGTTGACTTTTTTGTTCATTTCATTCACTGTGAAATGATTTTTGGCCATACTTCTTTTACCACATACTACTTTTGCTCCTGACTGGGTCTAATTCTGTGTTCTGTTCTTCTTAGGTCCAGACTGCTCTGTCTCCGTCCCTGCCAACTCCTCTTTCTGGACCCGGGAGGAGTACACTGAAACAGGGTTGGCCAGGGCTTCTCACAAGGCTGTGGTGGACCACGGCACCATGTGGGTCATCGGGGGCTATGTCTTCAATGCCTCTGACTATCATATGGTCAAAGCGTGAGTACTTTCCAGACCAGATCCCACTTTGCTGCAACAAGTGTCCTCTTGGTTGATATGTGTTTGTTTGTAGAATGTGCTGCGGAAATGTACATACAGCAACTTGTATAGTATGAAGAAGTCAGAAAACTTCTGGTTTGTTTCAATTTACAGGAAAATGAAGCTCTGTGCAAGCAACCCTGTGTGAGAGGCAGAAATGTTATTAAAACCGTGAAATTATAAGATAGGCTCCTCAGCAGGAACCCCACCCAGGAAAATCCTACTCATTCCGTTTGCTCATGAAATGTCAAGGCCAGATCCTTTCACCCGGCGTTTACTTACAAGGTGTTTAATGCAATATTTACATCACATCCAGATCTGTGATCTTATCACAATAATTTGATTCAGTGTTTACTCCATTAAGAAAATGTAAATTAACTGTTATGTGAGTTCTTATACATCAAGATGAAAGGAGACACATTTTTGTTTGCATTATAAATGCAGAGTAAACTCTAAAGACAAAATAATTTATATTTCAGTAAATATGACAAGTCAAAAAATATATCACAATAGCAATAGATACAGTTGCCTGACTCCAAAAACCATCTGTCCGTTAATCTTGCAGTCTACAAGCCTAATAATACTTTACCATGTGAAGAAGAGCAGCTATTAAGTGTTAGTATTAATCAGAACAATCAATAATCATCAGTTAAGACATATCTACAAACAGACGTATCTGTGTCCCAGTCATTATCACAAAAATGAACAGAAAACTAACCAACATTAACAAAACAAACAAAAATAAAAAGGTCAAATTATCAACACAAAATATACAAACTGGCTTTATTGTGTCATATATCATGTGGTACATCCATCCATCCATCCATCTTCTACCGCTTATCCGTGGGGTCGGGTCGCGGGGGCAGCAGCTTGAGCAGGGAGTC
>JAQQAE010022154.1:0-10313 GCA_029823295.1 Pseudamia nigra | reverse complement strand
CGGTTGGGGTTAGTGGACAGAGGAGAGACAAAAGAAAAGAGTAGAGACAGAACAACAAACAACACAGACACTGGCGACGTCCACAGACACCGGACCGGTCCAGAACCAGGAAACACACAGCCGGGACATCAGGAGACCGAGCAACATAAAGACCTAAAGAGAAGCAGAGACTTGACGTAAATGTACTAAACGTAAAGCACAAACTTCATCTAAAAAAGAACTTAACACTAACTTAACACTATTTTTTATTACTTTTCTATTTTATTATTTTTTATGATTTTGGACTCGCAAACAACTTTACTTGCAACCCGGTTTTTTGCACGTGAGCCGGTACAAAAATCTGCTCCATTTCCTCCTCATAACCCAAGAATTTCGTAAGCCGATGCGCTGGTAAACCACTGTCTCTTTCAGTTGCTGACTGTTTCCCGCCTTCCGTGACAACAGCTGACCGATGAAGGAAAGACAACCAACAGGAAGCCTCTTGGATCCACAGTATAAATGACAACCTACAAAACATCCAGGCATAAGGACTTGTCACATTCACTACAATGTTCTGCGGTACATACCGGGGGCCAAAGTGCTGGGATTTTTTATGCCTGCTCCACTTTTGGGTCGGCTCCCACATCAAAGTGGAAGAATCACATTGATAGAAAACCATAATAAAAGGACCGTGTGATGTGTGTGATGTCTTTCACGGGTGGAATGTGCCGGAGTTTGTTTACTGGGTTTTAACAGGAAGTCACAGTGAGAATCCAGGCATTTAATTGTTTTTAAAAGTGTCATTGGATTGTTACTGATCAGAAATTAATTAGATATCACAGCACTTCAACAATGTGCTAATGAGGCGGTGTCATGTCTAGTACTGCTGAAAAGCAAACGGGTCACGTGTATTTCCCGCCCGGTAATGATCCTCACATGCAGCGTCCTTTTCTGTGCAGTCGTAGGGATGTGAATCGGTGCCTTTTGTTTCTTTAAGGACTAACTCTTAGGCCCTCGAGTGTCTGTTCAGCTGTTCTAAGCACATACATTGAAACATAATAAACCCATGCTTCATGGTGTTCTCTCTTTTCTTCTAGGTCACGGGACCAAAGGTGTGTTTGAGCTGCTAGCAGGCTGGAGGAGAACCAGGGAGAACCTGCCCTTCAAGGAACGGGTCGCGGATGCCTTTGCTGATGTGATGGTGTGCTACACCATGACCAGTTCCCTCTACATCATCACCTTTGGCATGGGAGCTAGTCCGTTTACCAACATTGAGTCAGTAAAAATTTTCTGCCAGAGCATGTGCGTCGCCATTCTGGTCAACTACTTCTATGTTTTCTCTTTCTACGGCTCATGCCTGGTGTTTGCCGGGCAACTGGAGCAGAACCGCTACCACAGTGTTTTCTGTTGTAAAATCCCCTCAGTGGAGTATCTCGACCGTCAACCCACATGGTTTAAAACCATGATGAGTGATGGGCATGACCTGTCCTCACACCATGACAGCGTCCCCTACCAGAACCACTTCATCCAGCACTTCCTACGTGAGCACTACACTGAATGGATTACCAACACTTACGTTAAACCGTTTGTTGTCATTCTATATCTTATCTACGCATCTTTCTCATTCATGGGATGTTTACAAATAAGTGATGGATCCAACATTGTGAACCTACTCGCAAGTAATTCCCCAAGTGTTTCGTACGCTTTGACCCAACAGAAATACTTCAGTAACTACAGTCCTGTCATTGGGTTTTACATTTATGAGCCCATTGAATACTGGAACTCCACGGTGCAAGAGCACCTGAAGACTCTGAGTCACGGCTTCAACAAGATCTCCTGGATGGACAACTTTTTCCACTACCTGCGAGTGGTGAATGTGAGTGCGTCAACCAAAACTGACTTCATCAATATCCTCAAGGGCTCCTTTCTGCGCAGCCCAGAGTACCAGCATTTTACCGAGGACATCATATTCTCCAAGAACCGTGAGACGGACGAGTATGACATTATTGCCTCACGTATGTACTTGGTGGCACGGACCACAGAGAAGAAGCGTGAAGAGGTGGTGGAGCTTCTGGAAAAGCTTCGGCCATTGATGTTGATTAACAGTATCAAGTTCATTGCCTTTAATCCCACATTTGTGTTCATGGACCGCTACAGTTCCTCTGTCATCTCACCCATTCTAACCTCAGGCTTCAGTGTGCTCACTATCCTCATCCTCACTTTCTTTCTGGTCATCAACCCTTTAGGGAACTTCTGGCTCATCCTCACAGTCACATCTGTCGAGCTGGGCGTCTTGGGTTTGATGACACTCTGGAATGTTGGCATGGACAGCATCTCAATCCTGTGCCTTATTTATACCCTCAACTTCGCCATGGATCACTGTGCACCGCATCTGTACACTTTTGTGCTAGCTACCGAGCACACGAGGACGCAGTGCATCAAGTTGGCACTGGAGGAGCACGGGGCGGCCATCCTGCAGAACACATCCTGCTTTGTGATTGGGATCATGCCCCTGGTGTTTGTGCCTTCCAATCTGACCTACACACTGTTCAAGTGCTCCCTCCTCACGGCGGGCTGCACCGTGCTGCACTGCTTCGTCATCCTCCCCGTCTTCCTCACCTTCTTCCCGCCGTCCAAGAAGAGACACAAGAAAAAGAAGCGGGCCAAGCGGAAAGAGCGGGAGAGGGAACGGGAGCGGGAACGAGAAAGGGAAAGAGAAAGGGAAGAGATAGAGTGTATCGAGGTTAGGGAGAATCCTGATCATGTGACAAACGTCTGAGTGGTTTGAAATGTCAGCAGCGAGTGTCAGCGGGTACCCAGTAATTGGCGGATGAGAGGTGTTCTCTGATAGCGAGGCACTTCTCACAGCGCTGGGAAGTCGGAGATGCCCCCCTGTGAAGTGGGCACTCGTCACTCCCAACCAGTAGCAGCTCAGCAGGCCAGAGTAGAGCGTAGACCCACAGGTCAGTCCTTCAGTCTGGACAACGTATCTCATTTGCACAGGTTGAAACTTGGTCATGTTCCCAGCCTCTGTCCCAACTATTTGGTATGTAACAAGTTTGCTGCCGGAAATTAAACTCCCTGAATACAGCCGTCCATTTTAGACATATCCTATTTCAGCCTTCATCTCAAAGGAGGCGACAGAGGAATCTAGCAGTCTCTAAAGCCAAGGACGCTGATACAGTCAGTCAAAACGGTTGCAGAAGCAAAAGTGAACCAATTGGTAACTGTGCAGAGGGTGCACACACTTTTCTCCTTATACATTATCCTTTACATTAAAAACATACGTGAAACTAAACCAAAAACCTGTGGAAAGAGAGAAACTCTGGGCCGACAACACATTGCATGCTTTTCTGTGACATTAAACGTAGTAGATCAGCGGAGATGATTATAGATGGCATATACCGTGCCCATTATGAAGACATACTTTGACAATGCATTGTGTGAAATAAACATTTATACCAGACGGAGGCGAACATGGTATGAGGTCATGTGAGGTCGCAGGCGGTGTCGGGGGGAACGGCAGCATTCTTTCAAAAGACAACGAGCCTGAGTCATTGAGTATGACTTAAGAAATCCTCAAATAACCTTTCACCAGACCAGGAAAAACCAAAAGCAGAGTGTTTCAAAGGTTTGCCGTCGTGCACACGATCATACGTTTGTGACAATAAGGGGACGGTTTCTGTGACGGTTTGAATGTCTACGAGCTGCTGCGACATTGACACGTGTCAATGAGGGACTTGAACAGGATTCGTCGCGAGCTCCAGCTTTGGCCTGTCGTCGTATTTTGATGAACGGTGGTGCCGAGCAGATCCTTGAGGGCAGATTTTCAAGCTCAAACGTCTCGGTTTCAGGTGACTTTTTAAATCAACCACGTATTATTACTTATGTGAGCGAATTGGAGTGAGTCCGGGTGTGTGGAGTGGAAAATAAATTTAAATGAAACAATGGATTCAAACTGTGTTAAAATCCGAGAGGGAGTCGAGGTAAAACTGAACTCCTGGACTTAAGGACACATTATGGAACAACAACCACTTACTTACAATTAATTAATAGCTATCTAACGGTTTAAGTTTGTCTTACATAAACAATGTGTAAATTAATACTTTAATTAATGAACCCCATCAATAAATGATTAGGACACTTAATGCAGCATTAATTCTGTTAATTAACGTAAATAATGTATAAATGCCTTAGTTAACATAAACACCATAAATAAAAAGTCCTATAAATATTAACTCAGTGTCAGTTTCAATTTCAGGAAATCAAATGATTAGTAACTACCTACTGAATACTGATATTATTGATTTTTTAAAATTATTTATTACAGATTAATGTACTTGAGTCCGATGCTGATAATGAAACACGACTAGATTTAAAACGAGTAGGAATAAAACAAACTTCATGAGGTAAAAACATTAGCGGCTGTTTATTTAAATGGAGTCACACCATAGTGCAAAATGTGCAGAAATAATAAAATGATCATAATAAGACGAATAGAACGTAAAGATGGACACACGGGCTGAAGTATGTAACTTTCCGAGGCTCATGCATTAATAATCCCACGTCTACAGCTGCTCACGTTTCACGTTCTTCTCTTGTTTCTGTCGGATTTTTTTTTCCCGTGTAGGTCACGCATGCCGTGAGGTTTGCATTTGAATTTGCATCTCCAGCCAATCACGGCGTGTGACAGCTCGTCGGGGCAGAAGCCATCGGTACTCGTGTTCACAAGTGAAACAAACAATCTTTTTCGGTCATGTTTCTTCTTTTTGATGATGTAGATGAGTTTGTGGACGCGCTTTGAAAAATACCAGAAAAGCTCGCTCTGCATTTTTTAGCACATTTTTGTCTCTCTTACATAATGTGTTTTAATTATTGCCCGATTGTTGAGACTGTGTCACACTGCCGGGCGAGTTTGAATAACGTCGTCGGGAAACGGAGCGAGGAACAGAGGAAAGTTGCATACTTTATCTTTAAGGCGTCAAAAATGCTGACGCTTTGGACACAAATCACTGGAGTGAAACAGACAGAATGCACCTTTTGTGGATGAGTTTTTACTATGGCTCAAATTCTTGTAGGGGTCAAATTCACGAGATACAGTGTTACCCCGGGTTACGAGTGTAATTCGTTCCAAGATCGAGCTCGTAAACCAGAAAACTTGTGAGCCGGGACTGGTTTTCCCATAAGAACACATGTAAAACCAATGAATCCGTTCCAAGACCCAAGAAAACTCCCATACGTGCACATAAGGGTATGTCACGCTATTTCTTGCTCTGTTTTTGGGACTTTTCGAGTCTGCCTCGGGAAACCCGTTCAGCCACGGATCCATTGTTGACCAACTGCTAGCTCTTAGCCGCACTAGTCTGCTCTATGCAGAGAAACCGGAGATTCCTGCAGAGATACGGAGGAGGCGGCGAGGCTGCAGGGCTAGCATCAAGCGCCAGGAGACATGAGTCGCGGAGGTTTAAGCCATGTTTACCATCTGTGATCATGGGAAACGTCCCCTCCCTCTCCAATAAGTTGGATGAGCTAGTGGCGCTAACGAGGCTACAGCATGAGTACAGGGAACGTAGCCTCTTGTGTCTCACGGAATCCAGGCTGAATGGTGTTACCCCAGGTTACGAGTTTAATTGGTTCCGGGATCGAGCTCGTACAGTGTCTGCTGTTATCGTAACCTCCTCCCCATCATCCTCCTCTCCGCTGCTGAACCTTCTGTTGTTGCAGCGCCTGTAGCAAACAATTTTACACGTAGCCCGTTTTTTTAGCACGTGAACCTGTGCAAAAATTAGCTCGGTTTCCTCCTCGTAACCCGAGCACTTTGAAAGTCGATGCGCTCGTAAACCGGGGCACCGCTGTCCTACAACGGCCCAAAGTGTTGGCGGCGACACAAATTTGTTTCCGTTGAAGTGTTTAAAAAGTTTACGCAATCGTTCTTAAACATGACAAAGAAACAGATTTTTTATTTAATTTTAAAAAAGCGAATCAGCAAAGTTTGCAAAAACAAAACAAGCCCTCGAGATGTTTTGGCTTCACCTTTACCCACAGTGTCCATCTTTATATACAGTCCACGGAAAGACCCGATCAATACCTGAGGCAATTATGACTAAAGACAAGTCCAGAAGTGATGCAGGACTCGGACTCTCTTTCAAGAGAAGGTGTCGAGTAACGTCTGTGCAACCTGTCGCTGCTTTATCCACATACTAATGGACTATATTTTTGCTTCCAAACACATTAGTCTCAAATACAGTTTCTTCTTCTTCACGCCTACCCTTGCGATGCTCTGCGGTCGGCCTCCCCCGAGGGTAAACACTATTATCTGCGTCCGCCAAGGCCAGATAGGAATCTGTCTCGGTCCCAGAACAAACACACTGAAGGTCAGCGCGGCGGACAGATACCGATCCAACGCTGACCTCTGGAAGGCGTACGTGGCTGACTGCGGACCAGCCGACCGGGGGGGGGGTCGCTGAGGGAGGTGGGAGCCGTATCAGACGCCTGCGATGACCAAACACGTAATTATTAACAAGGCATTTTTGTGTCAATTAATACCAGTGAACATGTAAAATCTTAGTGTTGAATTGAATGAAATCTTTTTAATCAGGCAGACGTCGGCCTGTCGAGGAACAAAGTGTTTTGACACATTCTGTAAAAGCCATGTCATGTATGTACATTAAAGAAGGCATGAAATGTTTGAATAACAGGAAAGAAATGCAAATCTTAAATTCTTTACTTTCCAAAATGGACTGTGTTTGCATGGCACTGTTCCTGTATGTATGCATGTATTTCATTTCTATGTATGGAGTCTGGGTAGGTTTTTTTCTTATTTTTTTTTTTTTTTTTTTTTTTGCTACGCTGTCAGCAGTAACTTCTGTTTGTTGATCCAATGCATATTCTGTAACATCATGTGCTGCAAGAGAACAAAAATAAGTCATATCTGTTCCCAAACAAAAAGCCAGAGGATATTTCATGTGTAAAATTCCTGTAAATTTCTCTTTTCTATATTTTCTAAGAAAAAAATATACTATAGAAACATTTTTAAATGACAGAATTTTTTTTTAAAAAAAGGAAAAACATGGGGTAAAAAAATAAAAAGTCTGACACAGTAGGCCAGTAATAAAAGTGGAATGTTACCAGTTACACTAGATTTTATTCCTCGCACACTGCAGTGTCACTGTCTGTGGATGATTTTAAAAAGGAAAAACTGTGGCCCACATTTTGATTGTTTGTGTGTCTTGACTCTATAATCACGTTTTCGTTTGAGGGAAAATCTCATTTACAAACAAACTTTCTAACAATCGTTTTTTAACAAACAAAAAAAGAAAGATGAAAAAAAAAAGATTAGAAATTTGCTGAATCTTCACGACATCTATTTTGGACCCGTTACGGCTTCCTGTAGGAGCAGGTCGGTCATAATGACGTTGTGCATCCTATTGCCGTATTTTCCGGATTACACGTCGCGGTTTTTTGCGTAGTCCGGCTACGGGAGCGACAAAAACACCGGAGCGACTTGTATATTAAAGTGTTTCGAGTATTGGTTGTTTGTCACACTGACAGCCGCTAGAGGGCGCTCTAGGCTTGTGTACCTTCATCTGCCGCATCTGTACTACTGACAATTTAAAATGTAGACGTTACCGGTAGCAACCGTAGCTGTCGTCAGCTTAACGCCGGACGTGTCGGCGCCGTCGCTTACCCGGTGAGGCGGCGAGGCGGGCCGCCAGCTCTCGCTTCTGGCGACGTGTTCTTCAGAGCGTTTTTTTCTTCTTCGTTATGCATTTTTTGGCTCGTGCGACTAACATTCCGGACGACACATCACCCGGAAAATACGGTAATTCGACACATCCTCGGAGTTCTAGCTACGACCTCGCCACGCACCAGCTTTTCTACCGTTAGCGTCGTCCCCAATGGCTGAACGCTGTCTGATTAGGCTACCGTGTATTAAAATAGAGCTATTAGACATAATTAGAAAAGTGTCACAATATTTTTCATCCAGTCCTACAACGGAGTTCAGAATAGCATGTAATATGTAAAAAAAAAAAAAATTCACACAATTATACAGTAATTTTAGACTAGATTTGATGAAAATCCAGCTTGAAATGACACTACATGTTCCAGAACTGATTTGATGAGATGTTCTATACTCTTTAAGAAACCGAATAAGATGAATTATGTATCACGTATTTGTTTGGAATGTCATATTTGAACTTCATTTAATGCATTTATCTCTAAGAAATACGATTTTTACAGCTGACTAAAGCGCTTCAAGTATAGCACATTTACATATATGACAAATCAGGGGATCCGTTCTATAAGCTCCTGCTCTATGGCGTGTCGTTTCTAGTATATCCTTATGCTAACGGGGTACTATAACTCAATATGCTGTATATGTGATACTGTGATATTGCAGCTGAAATATTCGTATTACGGACGGGCTTCGGACGAGGTTGTATCAGAATATTTTTTTACACATCCAAGTACAAAAGCATGACATCCAAATATACAAGATCCAAATTCAAGTAGAAATATTTTTAAAAAGTCACCTGTCAAAAGGTCAAAGGTTGCGGGAGGTGGGGGGGGGCGTTGACCATATGCACCAGCACATTTTCCGTTTGTAAACACAGACACAGCACAACGTTTCCACACCACAGGGCAATAAAATTATGCAATCGCCACTTCTCTCGTTGAATCATTTGCATCACAAACGTTTTCAGCTGCTGCCTCAGAGGATAAATTACTGTTTTATTGAAACTCATCCATCGTGCGTGTGCGTGTGTGTGTGTGTGTGTGTGTTGACCAAATCACACACACATATTGTAAACCTATGATTTAAAGGCTTTTTGTTTTGGTTTTTACACACTGACCGAGCTGTTTTATGGTTGATGCTCGTTCTTTATGATTCATGTGAACTGTGATTATGTGACTTAGCTACAGCTGCTTGAATAGACTTTTAGGACCTAAACGTATCGTACACACAGGTGAACGAGGACCATGGTTCCATGTTGTTCCAATGACAATGTTGATTGTTTTTACTGAATATGTCTTTCGGAGGATTGTGGTTGGTTTGATTTCGCCAAAGTCTGAGCCTTATATACTGTGTCTTAAAAGGGGGGGCACCACTCAGGTGACGGGAGGAGGCCGTGTGGGGACCCTAACCCTACGTTTAGTCCACACACAGGGGGCTGTTCCGACCGGGCTCAGCCTGCTTTACGTTACAAGTTCGGTTCGTTTTCCAGGGGCTTATGGATCCGCCCTCAACGTAGAAAACGGTGCAGTGCCACCGGAAACTGAGGGGGCGCTGTAGCACGGTACGACTCATGTGGCAGAAGAATAGAAGAAGAACAGAACGCAACATAAACACTGAAAGATTAACAGAAGTGGCTCAACTTTTTGAGGACAGTCTGTGCCATAGACTGTATATATTAGTGTCGTCATGGAGCCAAAAACAGGATGCGGCCGTATTTGTACAAACGGTGGCGGTGCCAGCGTAGCGGAGGGGAAGCTAACTAACCGCTAGCCTTCGGACGCTAAAACTTCACCACACATTGTCAAACAAAGTCATATGACATGTTGTTAACGTAAACACTTACCTATAACTGTAGTCGGGTGAATCTCAGGTAAAACTATGAACATATTGAATAATTAGAAGATACAAAGGTCCGACTCCACCAGCGACACCAGTTACCATAGCAACATGTCAATCAAACCCCAGCACGACAGTGATATGTTGGATTATTTTCCATAATATCTTAATAACGGAGCAAAAAGTTAAAGATGGACCAGATCATTTATTAGAGGGAACAAATAAAATGTTTGACACATAATGACTCAGGACAAAAATTTTTCGGTTATTATTTTCAAACATAAATCCAATGTAGCTGCACTAGAGGACAGTCTGAACTCCACACTGCCCCCTAGTGGATGTATTGTGTACATCCACGCCAACGTAAAGTCCACGTTGGAGGATAAATGGCAGGGACGTTTCAATCAATCAAACAATCAAGCTTTATTTATACAGCACTTTACAACAACAACAAAGCTCTGTCCCAAACAAATGTGTACGATACGTACATGATCAGCAACATAATCTTTACAAACGAAAGCCGTTTATTTGTTGACGCAGTAATGGAAGGTAGACTTAGCACATGGGCAACCGACTCCATTCACATCACCACCTCTGAACTTCTAACTTGCATTAATGAGACTAATTAGATTTCACCAGGGGTCAACGACCGGGTTTGTTCACTGAGGTCGATGCAGAAGTAGCTTTAAGTTGTAATTCCACCGTTTGGCCACTGGGGAACCGATCATCCGGCTCCAAGAAGCTTTTTTCCCATAGATAC
>JAQQAE010022153.1:0-10313 GCA_029823295.1 Pseudamia nigra | reverse complement strand
GGGTAGGGCAGAGACAGTTGGAAAACATGCAGGGACACCGGCCCTCAGGACCTGGAATTGCCCACCCCTGTTCTAGAGGTAATGAGAACTTCTCTTCATTAGCTTGATATCAAAATTCTGACTTACAGTGTTTTGGCAAAACCTCTCAGCTTCAAATTTAATGAACTTACTGCACAACACAATATAGTACATATTACATTCCTTTATTGTAATTCTACATATTAGCAATATTCAGTTCCACATGTTTGATAGCAAAAGATCAGTAAGAAATTACCACAAAATGTCATTAAAGAAGAAGTACAGTATGTACCTTTTCTGACTACACAGCAGCCAGTAAGACGAGACATCTGCTTATTTCAGGAATGTCACTCACATGGAATCACTGAAATATTATTTCTCAACCATTACTCTTCAATTGTAATTTCTTCAAATATCAACCCTGTAATTATTCTCAGTGGTATTTAAGATGCATGTGAACATTAATGTCTTGCAAACTAGAGACATCTTAAAATCAATTTGATTAACAAATAAAATTAGGTCTTAAGTAGAATCATCATATACTTGTACCGGTTAGCTTTAATCCCTTTAAAACATGTTTCTGTAGATCACTGGTGCGGTTGCCATGCTAGCTGGTAATCTGAACAGGGAACTCGATGCAGAACAAGTCGTTCTTGTCGTCTGTTAGTTCCCACTGCACAACCAGCTTTATCTACAACCAACGAAAGAAAGCAGACATTAAATAGCACTTGTAGTTTCTGTACAGCTTTATTTAAAAAAGCGAGAACATTTAAGCAGCTAGAAACAACATGAAAACCAAAGAGTCTAAGCTGTTCTATTAAAAGAAGAGACAGGTTAAAAGGGATTCTCGTATATTACTTACAGCAGGGTAGTCAGGCTTCACAGGTAATACGTTTATGTAGTGGTAGTTCTGTTGTGCGTGGATAGGACACTGGATTCCAGATTTGCAGCCATCAGGGTTGGGGATAGGAAATGGAACTGGAACTCCAGCGATTATTCCATGAACCTTTGCTGTGCACTTGCTGCTATTCACAACTACAAGATAAAACATAACCAGCACATCAGCACTTGTTCCATGTTCCAGACTGTTAGGAACAATCCATCTGAGATGATGTTTGCCACTCACTGCCACGGAACGTCACATTGACACTGTAGTCCTGTCCTTTGTGAAGTTGGCAAGGCTGTGAGGGACAAGGCTTTATGTCCACCATGGACACCTTGCCACGAGTAGAACCTAAAGACAAACAGGCATGTACAAAACAAACAGCTTTATAAAATGCACATTACACTTTAAAAACAGTATAATTTACTTCTCTATTGGTACACAAAATTAATACATCTAACCCATCACTTCTACTGGCTGCTTGAGCAGATAATTTATAATCTGATGAGTCATAGTCATTGAAACTTATTATCTTTATGTTTATTTAACTTTTAAAATACATCAGCTATGCAGACATGTCCAGAATTATAGACCAAAGATGTTCATTTTAGCTCACAATCAACAACATAAGGTTCTTCTCTCAGCTAGTGTGATTGTCTTCCAACCTTCCATGATTGCAGGAAGCGTAGTCGAAATAGTCAAAAAGGTAAACACACAAGCTGGCAGAAGAATCTCATCTTGTCCAGAATTATGTTGGTACTGTCAGTTGTTCAAAGGACTTGTAGATCCATTATTGCACTGGTTCAGACTGAATACTGTGCAGCATATAAAACTACTGAAATGGATTACTTATTTGACTTTATTTAATGTTTATATTCTGTGGTCTGGCAACAAATCTATTTAACATATCTAATTAGCCTCTCTAACATTAAGAAAATGAGTGGTCAATACTTAATAGGTGTTTCATGAGAGTAGGGAGTGTTTTTGGTGTCACAAATATTAACATTACATCTTATTTTCACAAAACAGTCATAATGATTAGAAATATATATACATAAATATTTTTAATAAAGCCTAATGTTTGTTTCTGGTTCAGTCAAGTTTATCCCAGAGCAGACTCCAAAACCATTCCATAATTTGTAGAAATATATTTAACCAAATGTTTCTTTTTTGGGCCTTTCTAGTCACTGTAGAAAAAGTCATTAGATTCATTCTGTTAAATCTGACATTTAGGAGTGTTTTTACTGCTGTCAAACAATACAGTGCTGTGAAAAAGTATTTGCTACATTCCTGAGTCCTTATTTTTGGTATACATGTCACATGTTTCAGATTAAATAAACTTTAATAACCACAGTAAATACAAAATTCAGTTTTGCTACTGAACCCTATGTGGCCCCAAGTGAAAAAGTATTTCCCCCTAAATCTAATAACCAGTTGTGCCACCCTCTTTCACAATACTGTGGAGAAATTTAGGCTCACTCTTCTTTGCAGAATGACCATTATTTTAGTTTTTTTTTTTTAGCCATCCAGACTTTTCCCATTTCCAAAATCAAAGAAGTCAATGACTTTGCTTCTCATCTGTTCATGGACTTGTTTAGATCGCAGTATCATCTGTTACTTTTCAAGAACCTTTCTACTTCACTTTGTCAGACAGGTTCTGTGTAAGAAATTTCTTGATCCAGCAGCTCTGGCAGTGATCAGAACTTGGTGTGGCTGGTGAAACTACACTCCACAAAAGTTTCAGTTAATCAGTTTATTCATGATTTAGCAGGGGATAAATACTTTTTCATACAGGGCCAGGTAGGTTATGATATAATTTTAACCTCAATAAACAAAATACTTTAAAGAAACTGCGTATTGTATTTACTCTAGTTATATTGTCTCATATTAACATTTGTTTGATGGTCTAAAAACATGTAAGTGTGACAAATATAGAAATAAGGAACCAGAACGGGGCAACTATATACAGTATTTGGGACAATTACTTTGTATTGCATTTTGACATCAAGTGACTTGTTCAGAATAATTCTCCTTGAGGTCCATGTCAGCCAAAACAATGTTAGGGATTAACACACATTGTTTAACCATTATTGTAATATTGTATTGTAATATTTTCTAAATCTCAGAGCCTTCAGTTTCAGCATTACTTTAGTTTTTCTTTAGTCATTTAACACAGCTAATACAATGTTGAACTCGACGATTTTTCATGATACTTCCGTGAAGTTTGGTTAACACTCACCACAGTCCATGTATCTGACTGGCTCCGCGCAGGTGAAACCGATTAACGCGACGACGAAGACGACGAAACCAGTCCGAGAATCCATGTTAATCTTTGTATTCGACCCTATAACAGTGAAAAAAGTTAAACCGAGGAGCGGTCACAGGTCAGTGTGACTCATTCCCTCCGCACAGTCAGCATGGTTCCCAATCATGTGACTTATTGTTTGTTTCCCCCAAACTACAAGACAGAGTATTACTTTTAACAGGGGGTGCAGTTTTCATTAGCTAGCACTACACAGTTACTCTCCCACGACAGTAAAACGTAAAGTATGTTAAACTACAACAACTAAATGAATAAACCATACCTTGGACGTAGTTCTACCCGTAACAGAAGCAAACTGACAAACACCTTCAATTCCCTGTGTCACGAGATCAAAGGACCGCCTTTCTTCTGCGATTAGAGACTTTGATCCCAAAGTACAGCCTGTCAGGCAAAGCACTCGCTGATTCAACCCAATAACTGTCACGTTACACACCGGTGTATTATAAGGAACCAGCAATATATGCCTTTAACAGCGACCTAACAACTGCAAAACAAATATGAAATATTTGATCTGTAGCTATTGTTAGGACTTGAGGTCGTACATTAGCAGAAGAAGCCGTGCCTGTGAGGTTGTTTCAGGCACGAAAATACACCAACTACCGGCACTCCATGATTGGCAGGTTTTTTTAATCGAATCAGATCACATTATTGTATTTATTTGGACATGCTTACTTGATAGGCAACTGTTGTAGCCAATAAGCGTCTTGCCTGCTGATTTTCGACTGTTGAGGGCGGAGAATATCGACATTTGTTATGGAAGATGTCGTTCGCTAGAGTAGCAATGATCAGTGCGTCAAAGTCAAAAGTATTGGGCCTTGCAAGGTAATAGCGTTTTCTGTATGTTGTATAAATTGCAATCACTAATAAAAAAATATTTATGAACGAGACCTGTTGCGGTCAAAATGCGGTGTTAAGCTCAGTCAGTTTGCGAGCCAGTTAGCCTTCAGCTAGCTAGCTGGCCACTGTATCCTAGTATCATGGTGTCATTAATAAACTGTCAATTTTACAGGACATCGTCTCTTCTAAACAACTCGGCAGTGAAACAGCAGGTCCTGCGGCTTCCTCAAAGCCCCCATCCGCTTCTTACAGTTGGGTTTCAGCGTTTTAACAGCAGATCAGCTCAGGAGAATCCGACTGTGTTAGGAGTTTCTGAGGATAAAGTACATCTAACCGAGTCATGTGTCAAGGTGAGGCTAAATTTAACACAAAGTAATATTCTTCTGTGTGTGTCAGTGTGAGTATAGTGTCCTCACGTTCAGCATGCCGAACACCTTTCACTGAACTGATCAATGCACTCATTCGTGTTTGTAGTTAGGTATGGTTGAATTCCAGTGATTTTTTTTTTTTTTTTTTTTTCCTGCATAAATGGCTGCTTTCTTTCTTATTTAAACTATGGTTTGAGGAAATTAATTCAACAGTTCATATGGGTTTCAGCAGCAAACTCTCAGCACATTTATATTACACATAACATTGATTTGGATCCCTTTTTTGAAATGTGCAACACATTTTGGCCATAACTGATTAAAACTTTCACATTTATAGTATCACCTTGTTAAAGCTTCTGTGGATAACTGCATCTAACACATAAGAGCCAGTGGCATTGGTTTATAATTCATACTGTATCTGTATTTTGCAATTAAAACAAACAAAAAAGCAACTTCTGGTGCAAAGACACAGCCCTCACTGGTTCCAGTCCTGTTTTTCAAGCTTTGGCTACAGGGAGACAATGCACATGTTCAGTTCTGAAGAAGACATATTATTTACATATCTTCTAAATTCTCCACCTGTGCTGTGAGTTATCTGTATGTATTTTTTGAAATCCAGAGACTAAGGGAGATCGTGGACAAAGATGAATACCTCAGAATACATGTGGAAGGAGGTGGCTGCTCTGGTTTCCAGTACAAGTTTTCTGTTGACAATATCAAGAATGAAGATGACAGGTAAATTCTTCTATGGTTAATGCATTCACTTTTGATTTATTTGTATTCTCACTACATTCAGGCCATACTGTTTCCCTGTACAGAGTGTTTGAGCAGGAAGGAGTGGGTATTATCGTGGACCAGGACAGCCTGGAATTTGTAAAAGGAGCCACTGTTGACTTCAGCCAAGAACTGATCCGTGCCACCTTCCAAGTTTTGAAGAATCCTCAAGCGGATCATGGCTGCTCCTGTGGCAGCTCTTTCTCGGTCAAATTATGACCATGCATTACAGTGCCGTTGTTCAACCTTGTAACAGTACTTTATGCCCTGGCTCACCCGTGTATTTGGTAGCTCTGTGCAAAAAACCCAAAGTATTTTAAATTATACAGTTCATATGCTCTCAAAAGAAATACCACTATCTAAGGAAAACTATACATAATGTACAATCATGTTATAATTTTCACAAAATATATTGAGTTACATTTTATTGTACTGTGTCTCTAATGTGCTGGTTTCTCAGGGTAGTATGATGCATTTCACTCTAAATTTAATTAATAATAGATAATCATTTTAACATAAATTCATTACGAAGTGTGCACTTTTTAGGTTATATCAGTCATCACTGCTTATTAACACGTGAGTTTATTCAGCTGTAATGATCAAAAAGTCTCAAGGTTGTGATAAAAAAATACACTGCACATACTTGCTTTTGTATGTAAAATATGTAAATAAGCTGTACCTATAAAAGAGCAGAGCTTTATTGTATTTGTTTCATCCTAAATAAAATAAATTGAATTGTGGATACAGTATCTATATTTAGTGTGATTTCTTGGTGTGCAAATTGGTGTACAAAGGAGGATATGTTTTTGTTGTTACCTTCATCAAGAAGGCTGCTTTTGTTGGCGTTAGTTTACTTAAGTGTTGGTTCACAATGTAACTTGAAAAGGTACAAATGGATTAGGTTGAAATTTTCAGGATAGATATCAGAAATGACACAAGGACCAATCAGATTCTGGTAGTGATCTGGATCATCAGTTGCATGCAGAAGATTTTTAAAGGATTCTTCATCATTGTCAGATTGGGCTAAATTCAACATCTGTCCTTGTAAATGCCACAAATAACACCCAGAAAATTTATCCAAAAAACATACACTAACACCATAATAGATTCAAAGTTTGATTGACATATGGACAATATTCGGGATACAGTAATCCAGAATGCTTATACAGTACTTACGGGGATTGAGGAAAAATAGCTACTGTAAGGTAGTAAATAAATCTATAGAAATGAAACTGACAGCAAATTGTAGAGGGAAGTCTACTGATTCAGTAATGTGCCCATGGATTTAACCTATCTTCCACATTTACAGAGTTAGATCCAGAAGAAAACCACCACTATGGAAATATGATTTTTCATGAATAACTATTGAGTTAATGTTATGTATGTGATTCCAAATGTTAATGGTAGGTTTTCATGGTCAAAGAATCCAATAATGAGGGTCAAGTAAATTGTAGAATATTACTTTTTGGTGCAATAACATTATGGGGGAAATGAGCATGGGTTCAAATGATAATGGTAGGTTTTCACGATGAAGAAAAACTGAGCTGACTTGGTGCAGGTCTGTAATCTGACTGCTTTCTAGATATTAACACTTAAAGATACACTTCTGATTGCATTAGAATGATGAAAGAGAAGACAGGAAATTATTCTATTTATTGATAAGTTATGTTGAACAATCATAGCTTATTACACTGATTTTCTGCGTTATTAAATGGAAATTTTTGCAGTTTTGACTCAGTAAACATTTTCCACTCAAACTTTAAAACTCAAGTTCATGGTTTCTTTTTTTTTTTATTAAAGTGGAATTTAAGAAACTTCTCACAAAAAATATATAAAAGAATATCTACAAATGATATTTACACTGGTGAAATGTAAATCAAAATATGCAGCGACATTTTCTGTAGTTATTCATAATACAAGGAGCAAAATGTTTTGCACTTTGTTATATTTTCTCTCAGATAAAACATTCCATTGAAGCAGTATACTGTATCTGATTACACAAAACATGAGCTTAGTGTTGCGAGAACGTCACACTCTCCATATTCATGAAAATGCGACAGTAATACGTCATAGCAGCACACTGAAAAGTGAGAAAACGGATCGCAACAGTGCATCAAAACATCAATCTTACAGCTGTTGTTTTGTTTTCTGAGGACTCCGGTTGGGACAGATTGTCTTTCGGAAAGCCATGCACACCATTAACCATTGAAATCCTCGGGCGAGTATGCATACAGTAACATGGGATGAGGGAAACACTGCAGAGGAAGGCTTGAGGTCAACCAGTTAATAACACAACCACATAAAGAAACCATAAATGAACCACCAGGGTTAACACAGTGACCAGGTCAGGTGTACAGTGCATAGTATGCTTTGGCATGCTGACATCCAGAACATAACAGTGGATGTTACATTCAGGAGGAAGGCCACAGGATTTGGAATAAACATGGTAAAAATAGCACAAACAAATGACTATGTGATCCAAAAAGTAAAACAAACATAATACAAAAAGAATGCAGACCCTCATAACACTTGGATTAAGGCTAAGTCAGTTTGCTACATGGTTAAAAAATGGCATTATCAGTAACTTCATAGGCAGAACCACCGTTGAGGACACAGACACAGATACTCTCATTCTTATAAAATAACCCATCACTGAACTGATACAGACCTACAGTATTAGAGACATATATTTCTTCTTCTGATAATGTTGTGAGAGCAGGGCTGTTTTCCCACCATCAGGACTGACGCTGGAATGACGATGAGCCTTGCACACATGCATGCACCTAGTTTTGAGGCAGTAAGTCAGATCAAAATGTTCCCTTGGTCACAAGCTGCCAGGCCTGTCCTCCTCCTCTTCCTCCGCTCTGAAACGAAACGTCAGATGCGCTGATGCAGGATGGTCCGTCGCATGTCTTTAATGAGGGGTGTGGACGCACCTCCACACGAAGAGACTGAAACACCCACAGGGAAGGATGCATTGGTTCAAATTAGCTCATCATTTCATCGGTATGCACACATGGCTGGGTGATGCGGCTGATGTTTGGATTTTTTAATGTGGTTTTAACATGTAATAAAAGAAAATGACATAAAACATGCAACAAAATAATCATGACGTAAAAAAAACATAACTACATAAAAAAAAGTAAGACACGACCAGGTAAAAACGCAAACGATTTGACAAAATAAAAATGTCATTAGTGATGCAACAAGGTTAAAGTGTCATAAAAATGAAAAAAGATGCAACAAGTAACACTCTTTTTAACTTATTAAAGCCTTACAGTTTGAAGAATTCTGTTAGACTTATGCGCTTTTTAACTATTTTGTTCATTTTTCTTCATTCTGCTTCTTTTATTATTTTCTTCTTTAATTTGTTCATTTTTCTGTTTTGCTTCTTATGTTCATTCTCTTGACTGTTTGCTACATTATTTTGCTAATTTGTTGATATACTGTTTGAGTTTTGTTAATTAAGTGTATTTTCTGACTACAGTATTGGTTCATTTTTCCTTAATTTTGCCTCTAGTTCATATGATTTTCCTCATTATTTTATTTTTATTTTTTTGTGATGCTTCTAATTCTAATGATTTTTCTTCATTACTTGTTCATTTTTCCTTCATGTGGCTTCTAATTCTCAAAATGTTCTTTATTATTCTGTACATTTTTCTTTGCTTTGCTTCTTATTTTGTTTACTCCCTTGCTTACTTCACTCATTTGCAAATTTGTTGATTTACAATTAATTTTACTAACTTTGGGACAGTGAAATCTCAAATAAGCTCGTGACTCACCTGTATGTCGTTATGGTTTTTGCCTGGATTTTGGTATTAATGCAAATTTCACACTTAATGTTCTAAAGACTCGAATAAATCAGATCCAGTTCTAGTAGTTGACCACAGGTGAGTTACTGCACTCTGCTTTTGTAGGAAGTCATACTGTAGTAGCGTAATAACTGTACTTCTTTATTTAATATTACAGAATACCTTAGTTTTATGAATAGTCAGTTTTACCTTCGATCGTCTCCTCCGGCGCTGACGACAAATCGATCTCCGTTTGTGAAGCGGATGTTAGTCAGGTGTGCTGAATGGCCCAGGAAACGTTTGTGTTTGGCCTGAAACACATCATCAGTTTTTCAGGTATGATACTGATTATTTTGATCATTAGTCATCACATGCACATTTGCACCTAACTTTAGAGTAAGATGTATAAGGAAATTGGAACACATTTAAAACCATTATTAAATTAAATAGAGAAAGTAGTCCTCAATTATGGTTGATCAATATTTGTCTCAGTTTTCACAGCAAGTTGCAGGGCTTACAAATAAGTAAATTTCAAAGATTTGTTTCAGGCTGAAATATGGCTGTTACTGGTGAGGATTAAAGGAGACATATCATGAAAAATCACGTTTCTGTGCTTTTTAACATTATAAAGCATGTTCCTGGGATCTAAAATAATGTCGCATTATCAACAGTCAGCAGTCAGTTCAGGGACAAACAGTGCACAGTGCTCTTCTGATCCGGTTCAGCTAAATCTGCTTGAAAACCTGCAGTTTGTCTACTACCTCAGATGTGATGTCACATCTCCTGTCAATCACCTGAGCCTGAGGCCTGGGCCCTGTTCACTTGGACGTAGGTCAGCTCTCAGCATGGTTCACTTCACACCAGTCCCTGCCCCTGTCTTGTCTCATTTGTATGAACTCTGATTGGTACGACCACTTAGAAAACAAACAACCAATGAGAACAAGGGGTGACAGATCTAAAGACCACTGACAAGCCTGATGAGAGTGGTTTCAGGGATGAAAATGTCCTCTCATGAGCATTAAGATTGGTGAATGTTTGTATAGTATGAAACTAATGTGAGTCATATACTTTGACTGAAGAGTTCATAGACATACACAATCTACAATCCTATATTAAGACCCTTTATGTAGGGTGATCATTTGTCACCTGCCAGTAACGGCTTTAAATTGAGCCCTAATGTGAATTATAATAATAATGACAATAATAATAATGGATTGGGGATCACACTCCTCCTGGTATACCAGGTCTATTCTGGGGTACTAGAGAGGAGGATCCATCGGTTAGTCGAATCTCGGATTCAGGAGGAGCAGTGTGGTTTT
>JAQQAE010022152.1:0-10313 GCA_029823295.1 Pseudamia nigra | reverse complement strand
GGGTGGGGGTGCGTGGGTGGGGGGCAGGTGCAGGTGCAGAGGACAGCTGACTCTGTGACTGGAAAAAGAAGTGTCCAGAGGGTGTGGGCGGTGGCGGGTGACACGTCCCAGAATGCTTCACACCCAGTTTGTTTGGGTTCCTGTGGACGGCGTGCTGGGGGAGCAGAGGACACATGGACATTCACAGAGCTGTGGACTGTCCCGAGTGTCCACTCACATCTGAACCAGGACAACTGTCCATCACTTTGTATCAGTGAAAAACCAGGAGTAGACGACCTACGACCTGAACCACATCACCAATCTGGTCATTACATCAGATTTCCTTGTTTTTTTTTCCTTCATTCTTTCATTTATTTCAGTGGATGATTTTATTCATTTGTGCTCATTTTAACACTCATTCTGATCATTTTGTGGATAATTTTCTTCACTTTTATCCATTTTTGCAAAATTTTGATCATTTGTGGTGATAACCTGACCATTTTTCATCCAAACTGCACCAAATTCCAACCCTGCCCTTTTGAACTTGAATACATTGATCTTGCAATCTTGAATGTGAGTCACTGCGCCACTCACTGGTAACAAAATGCAAAGTTTTACATTTGAACAAACTGCATGCACAGATCTTACTTGATGAACATAAAATTTGGCAAATCCTTAGTAAACAAGTTGATGATCACAAGCTATCAAAGGGTTGATGAAATGTTACACTATATTTTCACGACAGGGCTGCAGAGTTGGACATGTCGATGTGAACTATCACAATGTAATAGCTCATCAGGTTTTCATTCAACCAACACAAAATTTCAAATGGACGATAACAGTCCAGCCCTTAACAGAACTCAATCAAAATTTGGAGTCTGAGTTACAGCTCCACCTAGTGGTAAAGGAAAGTCTGATACTTCAAGTTTTTGGATATTGGTTATTGTAAATGAATAGTAGTGTTCTCAAATTTTATCAGATAAGTTGTAAAATGTTGATGAAGCTCCATTTTGAAGCGTTTGCCATTATGTCAAATAATGTTGCCATGGTGACGTATTGTTCACCACAATACAGGAAGTAATGTTTAAGGGGTTTAGAAAGCTTAGAAGCCAATGAGTTTTATATGTATGTCAGGAGAAGAGAGTTTTAAAATCTGATTTAGGGTTTTAGTTGAAAAATGCAAAAATGACTGAATAGCACCCCCTAAAAATTTCTTAAAGTCAGCCCCCGGACCACGATTAACCTAGGTTTATCAAACTTTGTAGACTTACGTATCACCTCAGGACACACAAAAAAGCCTCTTAAAGCCATAGTATAAAATAAAAAGGAGGTCCACCATTTTGGAAAAACTTGAATTTTGGGTCTCATTTTGGCCATTTCCAACGCTTCTGTTTGAGCGAATTAGCCTAAGAATCTGTGCTGGAATGACTTCAAATTTGGTCACTGTAAACCTCATCTATTGAAGAGTAAAAATGATCAGAAGCTTCTTTATATGTTACACGGTATCATCAGCACTGGGCCAAGTTTGGAATTCTCACCATGACCGTGTTGAGTCAGAATTATAGTGCCACCTGCTGGAAACAGGAAGTGATCCATCAAAATATCTACCATATTGAATAGAAATCTGTCATTTTTGGTCTCATTTTGGCAATATTGATCCCTTGTGTTTGATCAAACAAATACAGTTTTTGCTTGAATTCCTTCAAACTTGGTCAGTCTAAACATCATATATAGAAGACTAAAATTATCAAAAGCTCATGTATATGTTACACTCTAAGGTCAGGAAGGTGCCAAATGTGGATGTCTCACAATAAATCATGAAATTGACATTAGTCGACCATTGTCTTCACAATGAGCATAAATTTCACATTTAGGATCAGAGTCTTGAACATGACAATGTTGTGTCTGAATCACTGCGCCACCTGCTGGAAACAGGAAGGCAGCCAACAGGAAATCCACCATTTTGAAAAAAAAAATAGAATGACAGATCTTATTGTAGCTTTTTCCACCCTTTGTTTTTTTTAGCAATATAGTTCTTCAAATTTAGTCTGTATGACTTCATGTTTGTTCAGTCCAGATGTTATATGTTAAAGATTAAAAGTTTTCAAAACAGTAAAGGTACAGTATTTTCCACTATTGAGTCAGATGATGTTAACTTTGGATGTCTCATCATAAAACACACAATTGTCAGAACTCATCCATTTTTGCTTTAATCAAAATCAAACTTCACATGTAACCATCATACTCTGAATGCAGCCACTTGATAATATTCATCCTGAATCACAGCACTACCTGCTGATAATCAAAACTCAGGCTGTTGGAACAAGCAGTATCACATGACAAGACATTTGTATGGTGTTTTTACCACAAGATAAATGGTAGATTTAAAATTTTTTAACGATGTTATGTAGATGTGTTTTAAAACCATAGACTGTATATATAACTCGACAAAATGACTGTGATGTCACCCATTCGTTTCTGAAGGGCCATTTTGAGGCCAATCAGGTGTCACTTCCTGGACGGCATCTTGGAGACATAAACAGGATGTAACCATATTTGGACAAACGGCAGCAGGGCTTATGAAGCGTTCATGCCAGGGGACTCATGGGAAGCTAATATTAGCCACTAGCTTACTGATGTGGTAAAACTTCACCATGCAGTGTCAAACAAGTCATATTACAGTGTTGTTATTGTAAACACTTACCCACAGTTGCAATCGAGTATCTCATGTATAACTATGAACGTATTGAATAAGTAGAAGACATGAAGGTCTGAATCGGTCCAACTTCACTAGCAAGCTGTTACTATAGCAACATGTCAATCAAACCCCAGCACGCTAGTGATGTGTTGGATTATTTGCAGTAATATCTTAATTATGGAACAAAAAGTTAAAGATGGACCATCACATTACTTATTAGAGGGTCCAAATAAAACATTGGAGACCATAATGACTCATGAAAAAAATTTATTCACTTAGTGTTTTCAGATAGAATCACATGTATCTATGGGATGAAAGCTTCTTGGACTCAGACGATCGGTTCCCCAGTGGCCAAGCGGTGGCATTATAACTTCAAGTTTCTTCCACATTGGCCTCACTGAACAACCCCGGTCATTTCCCCTGGTTTAAAACACATTTAATTTACAGCATTGTTTTAAACAGATCATATCACCTGAATATACAGGCCTTAATGAATACCAAGATATTATTCACACTAACAGAATGTGTGAAAATGTGGTTCAGAAAAACATTCATACAGCAATGTGTACTGGGGTTTGAAAGATCTTGTGTACGAGCTGTTCACATGTGATCACATTGGATCTGATTTGGCAGGACAGATGTGAATGGAAAGTCTGAACGGGAACAAAGTCACACAGTTAGTATTATTTCAGTCCTGTGATTATTATACACATCTACACGAGGTCTGTAAAATACAGTGGGGCTGTAAAAAAGAATCACTTAACTGCAGACCCTGAGTAATGTAGAATGCTGGTGCCCTCCTCAAGTTACGCAGATCCCCTGACGGCTGCCCATTCTGAGTTGCGTGGGTTGGCAAGGGTCCGATCATCACTGCTCGTATCATTCTTTGAATTTTGGGTATTATTTTGTAATCTCTTTGTCCTTTTTATTAATCTCTGTTCATTTTCTGAATGATGTCTTCATTTTTCCTTTTTCCTCAGCTGTTATGTTCATACTCGGTCTACGATGTTGGCAGTCTAGCAAGTAGCAGATTGTTCGTGTTGGACCAATATAAATGATTAAACATGTGACCTGCCATTCAACACAATTTACAACCTCACAGTTGTCAATCTGATATGTCTCAGTCATCCTGTGGTTAGATAAGGTACAGATGCTAGCTCCGTCGCAGCTAACAGTATGACTGATTTCAACTCCATGTGTGAGGGCATGAGCTTGTGCACCTATGAGGGTGTAAGCTGTGTTGATTGGCAGGTCGTCTGTCTAATCATGTGCAGTGGACCACTACAAAACATGGTTTGCCAACATTGTCGACTGGACCTTTAATGTTGTGAAAGCCACAGAAACAGATATGATATAGTCACATTATAACGTGTGGCTTTATGTCAGTGTCAATGGGACATTGTTGCAGTTTGTATGAATGAAGGAGACTACTTTTTTGAAGTAGTGAATTAGATCAGTGTTTTCATGTGGGTTCTGTGTGATGGTCTGCTCTCCTCGAGAACCCAGTCTGTTCTGTGTGTTCTAGGTACATGTTTAATGTGTTTAATCGGTTCGTCCACGCTCCGAGCTGCAGAAGCATCGGCGTGTGTTGAGGTGAACAATAAGCACGGCTCAAAGGCTTCGCTGCAGACAAACCACATGAGCCTGGTTTGGAGCGAATCCAGCCCTTACACACCGCACGTAGCATTCCCACAGCTCGCTGCTCTGCTCTTTAAAATGATCGTAGATGAAGACAAGACACGGGTGTCTTCAGAGACATGTGATGTCCAACAGGCTCAGCTTGATTCTAAATGATGAGGACCAATGGACACTGTGTCAAACTATGGAAATATGGAGAACATCACAATGATTTTTTTAAGCCATGTCTGGTAACATGTGTTTTAACATTTGTCTGGGTTTGATAGATTACTGTATTGATTACAGTTAATGTTACATGGTCATTACTTGTATCTGAAATGATCTATTAATGAATAATCTGTATCTCATAACAGCTACTGGAGTAGTTTATGGTACTTTTTACTTTCATTGAAGTCATCCTCATGGTAGCGTAACATCACATCTACCTGAGCAGTGTTTATATTGACTCGAGCCAACCCAGCATTAGCACCAACCGGCAGATTAACCCTTGTCTGGTTTTTGGGTCAAATTGACCCTTTGTCATATATTTGTAAAGAGTAGCTACTGTATGTAGTGTGGAAACGCCAGGGAATTTTTCTCTTCTGTTAAAAGAAGTTTTTCTTCCCCTGTCGCCTTTGGCTTCCTCTCGGTGGTTCTGTTGGGTTTGGTCTCTGTATAGTCATGAGGTCTCGGCCTCGAATTGTGAAGCGCCTAGAGATAATCGGCCATTATGGTTGGCGCTATACAAATAAAGACTGAATTGAATTGAATCAGTCCTCAAGTAAAAGGAAGTAGACATACTCATAAATAAAAGTACTTGAGGTAGTGAGTATAGCAGAGAACAGATTCATTTTAGTTTTTTTTTGGGTGATTTGTTGATTTTTGTGGTGTATTTTATTCATTTATTTTGTAACCTTATTTTGCTCAATATCTTCATCATATTGTTCATTTGTACTCGTTTACTTGATTTTTTTTTTCTTTTTGCTTATTTTTTGATTCATTTTGTTGCTTATTTTGTTCTTTTTGCAGGATAACTGTTCATTTTTCCTGGAGATTTATTAATTTTTCCTTCATATTTATTCATTTTCTTGGTTACTTTTTTCAACTTGTTCTTTGTTCATTTTGTGGACAGTTTTGCTTCTTTTTGTACAGCTTGGTGAAATTGATGATTATTGATTATTTGTTTTTTTTCATTTTCTGAATTATTTTGAACGTATTCTTAGTTATTTTATTCAATATGAAGATAATTTTCATCCTTTTTTTCTTCTATGTTCTTCATTGTTTTCATTTTTATGTATTTTGTTCATTTTGGTGATGATTTTGTTCTTTTGTTTCCACACGACACATTTTCTCTTTACAAATATATGGCAAAGGGTCAGTTTGACCCAAATACCACATAAGGGTGAAACACATCTTTAATGTATGTGCTGATGAGTCTCAACCTAACTGGATAATATTATGTCTAGATTTAGATATTGATAAATATCCGTTTATGCAGACAGCTCCAAATAGCGATGTCCACACAGTTTTGATGTAACCTGGTTAAATTACGCACTGATGGGATTTTCTCCTCTGGTCGTGTTGACATGTAAGTTGGACTGCGATGCAATCCCGAGGCTGACAGACGTCCTGCGACACACGTCATCAGTGTGGTGTTTCAGTACAGAAGAAGAATGATAATTACATGTTTGACGTCGCTGCTGTTTTGCAGCAGAGTTCTGATATTTTGCGTTGTATGTTTAACAGGTTCGGGTTTGGATGCTGTCACTAAGGATGACACCCCCGACTCTGTTCACTCCATTCAGCTATTCTTAGTTTATATGCACTGAGCTAATGGTTTAGAATTACAAAGGCTCTGCTCTCTGTCATTCTGTCACTTTCTTCATTTCTCACTTTGACCCTGCAGTAGATGCTCCTTCACCTCCTTTGTGTTTTAAAGTGAAATGAGCTTCTGAAGCGTGTGAGGCTGGTGCAGCATGTCTGTACAGTCCCTGCCCTCCCCAGTATCGAGGATGTGTTATCAGAAATGCATCTATTATTATCATCATCACATTATTAATGTACTGCGGACAGTGCAGCCCATGAGCTCCGTGGACATATTTATATAGTCAGGTCAGGACCGTTGCAACAAGGGGTCACTTTGGAGGCGTATGCATCAGTCTTAATAGAATTCAAACACTCACTGTACGAGGAATGTTTAAATTCCATTCATCCTTCGTGCATGAATTATTAAAAAACTGGGCTTTTGATATTTTCCAAACAATCTTTGTAAAATAACATCACGTATTTTGGACAGATCAATGATGTTTGTCAGGTCAGTGTAGTGAAATACAATCATAGTTACATTTAAGTCACCATTTGATAATATACAAAAAAGAAAAAATTTGTTCTTGTTCATTTTTTAAAGCATCCTTTTGACAATTTTGTTATTTTTTTGTTTTTGCCTCTAATTTGGTTTATTTTATTGATTGCTTTGCTGATTTTGTTCACCTTTCCTTAATTTTTTGATTGTTTTATTCATTTTTCCTACTATTATGTACCTTTTGATTCTTATAATGTTTATTTTTCCTGATAATTTGGGGTCATTTCAACATAAAATGCTGATTATCTTGTGTCTATTTCACTTTTCTCCTTAATTTTTAATGACTATAGATTTAGCATCACCTTGTCCCTGTGCAGTGTAGTGGACACCATGCGTGAAAGGTTTAAAATATGACAACCCCCTGTTTCACTTGAATTACAAGGGCAGATATTGTGAAATCAGTAATAAGCAGTGTTGATCAGAGACATCACAAAGGCATTTCATCGGTCATCTGTGCCCTTTCTCCTCTGTTGCAGTGCCCAGGTGTGCGCACGAGTGTGTGTGAGTGAGTGTGAGTGTATGTGAGCCATGTCGGACCCCAGGGATATCGACGAGGATGCCATCCTCAAGGGCCTCAGCGCCCAGGAGCTGGAACAACTGGACTATGAGCTGCAGGAGATGGACCCTGAGGTAAAGGACAGAGTAGTCATTTTGTCTTCATCTTTAACCCACAGCACCAAAGCAAGAGGAACCTGGAAATGGGAAGAAGCACGGTTTCTGAGTCCTGGTCCTCTCCAAAAGTGAATCAATTCTAAGCAGAGTGAGATGAAATTACACTCAAGTCATCCAAAGAAAATTGAGTCTTCTTGCTAAAGAGAGAAATATGTAAAGTTTTAAAATATTTAAATACAGTGGAACCCTGGGTTGCGAGATCAATCTGTTCCGGGATCAAGCTCATGAAGTGAAAATCTTGTGAGCTAGGACTGGTTTTCCCATAAGAATACATGCAAAACCAATGAATCCATTCCAAGACCCAAGAAATCTTCTGTTACAGGTTGAGCCTGTTGCTTTAAGTGGGTATGACAATGCAAATCTGGTGTTGATTTCATTAATGTCATTTCCAATGGTATTTTTGGAGTTTGGAAAAGTTGAGTTTTCTTTTATTCTTTGGTGAAATATAATATTTAAAGATATAATGCACAATACCTTTAACCACGGACAGATCTGCCCGTGTCCTTTCACCTGCATCGAGATCATATTACAAGTTTTCTTCTTACCACTAGCATCCTTCTTAGGCCCCATGACGAAAAAACACAAAACAAAGCACTATTCCAGGTGAAAAAAGGCAACAAAAAAAAGAAAAAATTTACCTGCTACTTGAGGCTTCGCTCGTGAGTTGGTACAAAATTTTGCCCGATGTATTCCTTGTAACAATGAAAATTTGTGTGCCAAAGCACTCGTAACCCGGGGTTCCACTGTACTATAAAAGACACAAAAAGACAATACTCTGCAAAAGATGCAAAAAGCCCAGAGGTCAGTGGGCCTGACCTTAAAGTTTAACAGCCTGAGTACAGTCAGCTGATCCTACATATACTTCATAAATACTACAGCACATGGAAAAACAAAATGTCTGACAATCTTGTTGTCACTCTTCTCTTGGTTGATTTCCACATCAACATGACATTTGACCTGGTGTTCTCCCAGAATGCCTTGCTGCCAGCTGGGTTCCGGCAGCGTGACCAGACGAAGAAGAGCCCGACGGGGCCATTCAACCGAGACGCCCTGATGCATCACCTGGAGAAAACAGCCATTGAATATCAGGACCGTGAGGATCTGGTGCCGTTCACTGGAGAGAAGAAAGGTCTGTTCTAATCTGACATTCTGTGTCTAAGAGTCTAAACCTTAATCCTTAACACTGGTCGACTGCAGGCTCACAGTGTGCTCATTAGTTTTCTCACACTGCGCTCTCCTCCGGTGACTTCTCCTCTGTGGTCTTGAGTCCAGACCACTCGGGTACATGATGCACCAGTGCACAGCAGCAGCAACTCTGAGCTGTGTAGGGATTTTTGCAAGTTCACTGACTTTTGGGGCCATTTCCATCACAATCCCAGAGGCCAGACACACTGGGAAAAGGCTTAGCTCAAAACTTGAACCTGATAAAACTATAGTATGATGTGCACATCTATGCTCATCTGAGATTTGCAAACAGAAAAGCTGAAGAATAAAGAAGAACAAAGGATGAGAACTGACTATAATGGCTTTATAATGGAAAGTTGGGATTTCAGAGCTGTTCCATAAATCCATTATAAGCTCTGGATCACTGGCATTCTGAACAATATGATCTGAGCAGGGCTTTTAACCGAACGCAGACAGTTTTACAGTTTGAGATGTGCACAGTGCAAAAAGCACATCAGAGACTCCTGATGCTTGTGAGATTAGAAAGAGAAGCCATTCGTCTGCAAATTGCAACAATACACCAGGTACACAGCAGATTCAGGAAATGAAGAGTACAGCTGTTTACAGCAGTTTATCCAGTAAAACCATGGTAACGGTAGACAGTAGTAGTTTGGTAACATAGAGGTTGTATGGTTTGGTAATAATGGCAGACAGCAGTGGCTGTATTGTGGCGTTGTTCCTGTCACCTCAGCCTTCTGCAGCTGGTCTCAGTTCTGGCTCCACTGCACACAAACCCACTGTGCATGTGCAGATCACTTCAATACACTGGCAGCGATGCAACCTCACTGAAGCGTGAGGTATTGCTTTCTAATGAAACAGTTTTCTGATTCATTTTGACTCAAACCTATGGCAGTGTATTTAGCAGCGATTACACTATGACCACTGACAGGTAATAATGTTGAGGACATACGAGACTGAACGTTAAGTCCAACCACACTGAGCATCTCCAGAAGTGTGGGTGTCATTGGGCGGTCCAGGTCCATGGACACCTGGAGCTCAGTCCAGTAGAGGATAAAAGAGAATAAAACATCATGTGTAATGTTGTGAACTGCTCTAACCTGCAGCCTGAGCTCTACCAGACCTCTGAAAGCTGCTGTAATAACTGGCAGTACATTACATGTTATACAGACACATACTTCTCGGGGCGGGACTATCTGCAGACTTGGACACCCAACAAGATCTTTAGATTTGGATGCAGTGACCAGTCATTACCATCACTCCTTGTCAATCTTGTTCAGACTCTGACTTAATTTGGACAATTTGCTGTTTTCAGTGAAACGACTTTGAGGTTAAATGTTCACTTCCTGTCTCGCGTTGGCTGATGTTGCAGTATTCTAACACGTCTGTCCTTCTCCTCTGCTCAGGAAAGGCCTTTGTCCCCAAGAAGCCGGCTGAGATCCCCATTCACGAGCAGGTGATCCTGGAGCCGGAGCTGGAGGAGGCTCTGAAGAACGCCACGGACGCCGAGATGTGTGACATCGCAGGTCAGACAACCATCCAAACACATGAACTGGACATTTTACTATGATGTGAGCGGTTTGTGCTGGGGGGGTGGGCCATTCCTCTCCCTTCAGTGTCTGACCCACATACCCCCGTCTTCACAGCCTTTGTTTCCCCACTCGTCTCCTCGTGTTGCTTTCCAAACATTGGTAAATCGAAGTTGTCCCTTGCTAACAGACATGGACAAACACGCCGAGGCTCCAATTCCCCACGCTCAGCAACACTAAAATAAATGAGAGGCGGGGGGGGGGGGGGGGGCCC
>JAQQAE010022151.1:0-10313 GCA_029823295.1 Pseudamia nigra | reverse complement strand
AAACATACATGTTCCTCTTAGACTATACATACTCTCCCTCTGGTGGAAAAACCTTTGGATACTCTTTGGCAACTGATAATCTATTACTCTATACATGATCAGTACAGACTTAAATTTAACCAGGTCCGGAATGGTTGTTCCCGGTAACGTCTACATTTTAAATCGTCAGTAATACAGATGCGGCAGATGAACGTACACAAGCCTAGAGCGACGTCTAGCGGCTGCCAGTGTGACAAAGACCCTATACTCGAAATTCTTTAATATACAAGTCGCTCCGATGTATTTGTCGCTCCCCTAGCAAGACTATGCAAAAAACCGTGACTTGCAATCCGGAAAATACGGTATAAGAAAAATCTGAATGTTGGCTGCATAAGCTGTCTGTTCAAAGAGACTCTTCAAAGAGGCAAAGATCAGCGTGCGGTCGCTGCGATGAGCTCTATTACACCAACACTCAACACAAAATGAGGCTTATGTTGCTGCTTAATGACTGTAGGAAATATTACATCACTTTTATGCAACACAACACCGAAGAGTCTTACAGTATTTCACAAAAAATGAGGAGTGGCCAAAAACAAGCTGCATCGTGTCACAGTCAGAGCGAAGAACACAGACTCTGTATGACTTTTTATTTCCATTCTGGCACAGACGAAAAAAATAACTGGTCACCAAACCACAAAGTGTGTTCGTTCCTGTCCTGTTATTTGTTCATGTGATACTCAGGTAGCCCTTATTTAAAATCTCTCACTTTAATTGACAGCAACAAAAGCAGAAACAGAGACAGAGTTTAACTACATGGATCTAATAACGTGCAGGTTGAATGGTTTAGTAGATTACAGTTTACCATGTCACCTCCATTCATTTTGCTTGACTGACTTTGTCAAAATAGTTGAAAACATTCTGGTATCTGAATGTTGTGCTATGCTCAGAGCTGTCATTACGAATCCAGCTGAGGATGAAAACTTGAAGACTAAACTGAAGGGCTATAAGAAGAACCTTTGATCACCTGGATCAGGTTTGTTCAGTCTAAGGGGCAACGACCAGGCTGTTCATTGAGGCCAATGCAGCAGTAACTTTAAACTGTAATCCCACTGCTTGGCCACTGAGGAATCGATCGTCTGGCTCCGAGAAGCTTTTTCCCCATAGATACATGTGATTCTATCTGGAAATACTAAGCAAATACATTTTTTCATGGGTCTTAAACGTTTTATTTGGACCCTCTAAGAAGTAACGTGGCGGTCCATCTTTAACTTTTTGCTCTGTTATTAACATATTACGGCAAATAATCCAACAAATCACTGCCGTGCTGGGGTTTGATTGACATGTCGCTATAGCAACAACTTGCTCATGAAGTCGGACCGATATGGACCTTTGTATCCTCTATTTTGTCAATATGTTCATAGTTATACATGACATACACTCGACAGCAGCTGTGAGTAAGTGTTTACACTAACAACACCGTAATATGACTTTGTTTGACACTGTGTGGTGAAGTTTTACCGCATCAGTAAGCTAGCAGCCAATATTAGCTTCCCATGAGTCCCCTGGCATGAATGCTTTGCTAGCCTCGCTGCCATTCGTCCAAATATGGTTGCATCCTGTTTTTGGCTCCAATGTGCCGTCCAGGAAGTGACGACCCGATTGACCTCAAAACGACCCTTTAGAAACTAATGGGTGACGTCACCGTCACTTTGTCCAGTTATATATACAGTCTATGGTTCAGTCAGTCAGAAGCCGGAAGACACAGTGGGCGGGGCAGACACAGTGGGCGGGGCAGACACAGTTGGAAAACATGCAGGACACCGGCCCTCGTGTACTGGAGTTGCCAACCTCTGATTTACACCTACAGTACAATGTGTGTCAATTTAAAAGATCATTTTATAACAAAGTTGCGGTTTGTTGTAAGTTTTAAAGTATGTAACTTTCCTCTGTTACTCAAACTTGGCCCCTTCCCCTCCGCTCACGATAAAGAAAAAGTTGTTAAATAGACAATTGATGATGTTTTTCTGGTGCTTCACAGTGTTCACTCTACGGCAGACACACTCGCCCACACCGTTGCTGAAATCCATGGGCTTCTGTGTTCAGCTTGCGAACACTAGCTGGATTCGCATCCCAACAAGCTACGCGACGCTGTGACTGGCTGGAGAAAGAAAGGCACTCCTCATTGACTGAACAACCCAAATCTGATGGAAATATGAGAAAAATAGAAAATCCAGGCAGAGTGGAGGGTCTGTGCAGCTAAATCCAGCAACACACGCTGACAGAGGGACAGAAATGATGACTGAGAGAATTAATCGATGACAATATAGATTTATTTAGGTGATTTTAGGAAGAAAAGTTACATACTTTATCTTTAGGTAAAACACTGCGAAAGCACATGAAGATTGCAACCCAAAATTCACATATCACAGCTGCTGCAGCTTAAACATGAGGACAAATGTAAGATTTTCACCTATTTTAATAGTTTTGATCTTCATTGTTAAAGAACAAGTTGTAATTTGCCAAGATAGCATCTGTTTAGGTTTTGGGGTGTGTATCACAGGATGCAAAGGACTGAACTGAACTGAGGGATTTTTATTTATTCCTTTAAGGAAAATTCAGTTGACCAGAATCCAGCCTGGTTTCAAGCACTGATCCAGTCTTTTCAATTCGCTTGTTGAGGCATTTTACATCTCTCTGTCTGATGCTGCCCCCCCCAGCAGACCACACCACGCAACGACTGGTAAAATGTGCAGCATCTCAGGGCAGACGTCAAAGGGCCTGAGCCTCCGTCGGGAAAACAGCCGACTCTGGTCCCTAGAGTGGATTTGTGTTCAAATTGAAAAGATGCAGCCCAGTGAACTGTTTCACTGTACACTTTTTGTGGACGACCTACCACTTTTAAATAGACAAACATATAGTTGGTGGCATATGTCAAATGGGATAAAAATAACTGTCTCTTGCCATTGACCACCATTCATAATTTGTCCAAAGTAATGTCCCAGGGATGGAACTAAGATATTATAATGAAGCAAAATTAACAAAATAACACTAAATCAACAATCAGGAGAAAAAGTGAACTAGTTAATGAAAACAATGAAAAATACGGGGAAAAAGATCCACAAAATTAATAATATAATCAAGCAAATAACCAAAACCAAAAAAAATGAACAAAATAACCCACAAAAAGTCATAAAAAGGACTAAAATAATAAATCAACTTAATGAAAACTAATGTACAAATGAGCAGAATAATCAGAAAATAAACAAAAACTGAACAAAACCAAAGTAAAATTATGAACAAAATCTTCCAAACTAACACTTACTAAAAAAGAACAGAATTTTTTTTTACATAAATTGATAAAATGATGAACGAAGATGATCAATTAGCTACACAAACTGCAAATTAGGTCAAAGTAACTAAAACAATCAATAAAATGAACAATGATGCACAAAATGATGAATTAAACAGGCAAAAAAAAATCTAAAATGATCAACACATTGCATCTAAAATGTGCATCATGTGTCATTAATGGCTCAAATATCTTTTGTGGCTCCACACACACTTGTATTTTGACTTTCTTTCTGAAAATGGCTCTGTAGGCTCTAAAGACTGCCGACCCCTGGTCTATAACGACAAGCGAGTCCAGTTGTAACGGATCAAATAACTGGTGGGCAGTTATTTGCCTGTGACTCCCCTTGCTTTCGTAGTGTTGACCTTTCTGTCCAAATACAGTGGATGCCACCAAAGAAAACTGCAAACCGAACGCGAACTCCAGACACGTCGCCGTTCCTCTGCACGTCCACACAGCCTACAGTTCGTGCATGTTTGACTCAGAAGGTAATAAAGGAAATAACTTGCTCCCCCCCCCGGTGTTCAGAGTTTATTAGTAGTAGCTGAGTCTATAGTTAAGTGCTGGCAGGATGATAAACCTTATCGCACAGAATCTGCTGTAAGTAAACTGGCATAGATACGAGTCAATATAGGTATTACAGAGTTTACATAAATATGGAGATAATGTGGGAGGAGCATTTATTACATGCTCTCATTTACGTCAGCGGGTTTGATTTAGACTGGCGCCGAGCAACAGTTGATAAACGAAGAGGGAAATAAAGTAGATCATGCTCTGAGTCAACTGAGGATACGGAGCCAATACGTGACGTACAGATGAGAATTTAGAGCTGTTTATAATCTACAGGAGTCGCCAGCGTTATCGTCAGCCGCACATCACCTCCACCTGTTAAAAGGTAAGATTCAGAGATGTCAATTTATTATATAATCATTAATATACAGCTATCTGAACATAATCAGGTAGTAAAACTAATACACATAACACGGTATCATTATTTTGTTGATCTGTGTTGATATGTTGTGCATTTTTGTTCTATTTTATACATTTTTTGTCAATTTGTGTATCCTATTTTGTTCATTTTCCCTTGTGCATTCTTTTTTAATCATTTTGTTTATTTTTTGTTAACTTTGTACATTATTTGTTTAATCTTTGCAGATTATTTTGTCCATTTTTTGTATTATCTTTGGTTGTATTTTAAATTTTTTTTTCCTATTTTGATCTTTTTTGTGCATTTTTTCATTTTGTTTCTTTTCTCATTTCATTAGTTTAGTCATTTTTTAATGATTTATTCTTTATTCTGTACATTGTGATTATTTTGTGAATATTTTTTTAAATCATTTTGGTTAATTTTGTTGATTATTTTAGCAATTTTTTTCTATTATTTGTTTCACTTTTGGAATATATTGTTGGTTATTTTAGTCATTTTCATAATCATGTGGCTTAATTTTCTCATTTTTTGTTATTTTCTTGATAATTTTAGTAATTGTTTTCTACTAGATTATTCATCTTTGGATTACTTTGTTACGTTTTGTTTCCATTCTTCATTTTCTCAAATATTTGGCTCAATTTTTGACGACAATGTTGAGTATTTTCAAGTCTTGTCGTCTTTTGTTCATTTTCTAGATTTTTTTGGCATTTTTTTCTGTTACTTGGTTCACCTTTGGATTACGCAGTCTCTGTTATGTTTAGATTTTTCATTATCTTCTTCATTTGGCTCAATTTTTTATAATTTCATTGATTATTCTGTTTAACATTATATCAAACTGAACAAAAATGGACAAATAAGTTCAACCTTCAGATCTTCATTGTTAATCTTTGTATCATCTTTTACATTTAAATAGAGCTGTCAAGTGATTAAAATTTTTAATCTGGTTAATCACAGGGTCACTGGATTAATTTTGATTAATCACAATTAATACCCATTTGTTGTTTTTCATGTTGTGGGAGCAAAAACACTCATGATAGAAGGTGATATAGACACTTGACTAAAATTACTTATTTTACATTAAAATTTATATTTTATGTAAAATAAGTAGTATATGTATATTTTGTTCTAATTTCAACTTGTGTAACTAAAGTAAATTCCACCTGCTTTGTAGAACTTAATCTCTGTAATGTTCTACTGACATGTTTTTGCTTTTTTACACTTGGTTCATTGTTTTCATCAGTAACTAATGTCATTTGTTTCAAAATGTGTAAAGACTTATACTTTTACATTTAAATTGACTTATAGCAGTAAATACTAAAGAAGTTGTCAGTGATGTGGGTCAAATGTAACATAAGATTTCAGCATTTTTTCCTTGATATACGAGTTATTGTGCGTTAATCGCGTTAATGCGTTAAAATTTTTAATCCGGATTAACGCGTTAATTTTGACAGACCTACATTTAAACAATAAAATCCATAAAATGCTGTATCATGTGAATTCTTTATCAATAAAAAACACAGATAATGTCAGTTTATGTTGAATTTGTCCGTGTTCGGTCTCAGGGATATGACACATTTATGTTTTTGAACGCTGAATGTTACTCACAATTACTTGCATCTTAATTGTCTCACCTGTGATCTCAAATTTCAATAGTGCCAATACTTTTAGGACTCTGTCTACTAATTAAAACTCGATCAGCGTCACAGACACATGAACACAGTGCAGCGGAGTAAATATTGGAACCAGAAGAGGATGAGAGCAGGAAACGCAGGGCGAAGCAGAGAATCAGCCAGAGGACATGCAGGAGCCCCGGCTTAGGGTTTCAACGCTTGGACGGCGGAAAAGCAGCGGCCCACTTAACTGTATGATGTCCCGTGGGACCTCCGGCCTGCTGTTTGACTCCGGCTCCATTCTGTGTGTCCACTCGACTGTGTTGGTGGTTGTAAGGGGGTCGGGAGGCCTGGCGAGGAGGAGTGCGTGCGCTCACCTGGCCTGGTTAGCTTATATGCAGCAGGTAACAGGAGCCGGTGTGATGAAAGCCTACCTGCGGCCTGTGGATACGACGCGGCGTGAGGGGGGTGGGTAGAGTCGGGTTCCTGGTTCCTGGCTAAAGCTAAACACCACGAGGATAATTACGAGGAGAGCAAGTTACTGGCACATGCATCTTTCCGCTCTTTTAATCTAATTTGATCCCAATTCTTTCCTCATTGGCTCTGGTTTGGCAGTACACACTCGTCTACACAAACTCAAACACTATGATTTCTCCAAGCAGACAATTTAGATCAAATCAAGGATCAAAAAATGCCTGATCCAGTATCAGCAGTACTATCTAAACATGAAATTTTAGGTTGTACTATTTATTTTCTGGTATAAAATTGCTCTGCGTGTAGTAAAAAGTAACAAATAAGACTAAAGATTTGTACAATAGTGTTAAATGTAATGTTATTTCTTGTAAAGTGGTATTGAGAAAAAATGAATATTTATGAAGCAGTGTTGAAGAAATGGTCATATTGGTATCAGAATTCTTTACCCAGCCTTCCTATGCAAATGAAAACACAGAGTCTTCTCTGTTGACTAATTATAGGCTTTAAACTGCTCAGGAAGTGACTTTGGACCAATACAGTTCAGGGGAAAATAACTACTATTAGTCATCAAGCAGGCAAATGTTTCAAAGTTATAAAAGCTTGCAGCAAAAATGTAAATCTTGGTGTCAAATTTTAGTACGTTCAATGGAAAAAATTTGTGCAATGCTTTTAAAACTCAAATATGCTGAATAACAACATATCTGGATGATAATTTTAGGAGGGAAAAGTTTCATATGAAAGACTGATTTCTATGTGATAGGCTTGTATCGGTCAAAGGAACATCAAAAAAACTGATATGAGTTTGTAGGAATTCCTATGGGGTATCTTCAATTCAATTGTACAGATATATTACCAATCATAATCCAAGGTCATCTCTAGGTGCTTCATAAATCAAGGCAAAAGCCTCAAAGACAATATGGAGAGAAAATCCAGCCGGTCCTTTAACATAAGAGGAAAAAACTCCAGCAGAAGCAGAGCTCCGGGTAGGCAACCACCTGCCTCGACTGACTGGGACTAGCGGACAGAGGAGAGACAAACGAAAAAAACAGCAACCAATCCAGACAGAGGACGACATATACAGACGGGAACATGTAGCTCCAGGCTTTTCTGTACTAAAACCTTTATGCCAGAGCTTGAATTTATGTTAAATGTGCTAATGTGGAAATACAGCACCGCCACATGTGAGACTGTAGATGAAATACTGCTGATGCCAGTGATTCCCTTCTAGATTCTTGGTAGCCCTGACCTGCCTGCATAGATATACACTCCAACAAAATATAAATGCACAAACCAAAAATGCTGAGTTAAAGTGACCGTACATGGAACATGCCGAAAACTCTTATGTAGTAGTATAGTGAATGATTTATTTTGCTCAAATCTGGTGGAAAATTCCAGTTGGGCATTCCCATTGCGATTACTCACTGAGATATTCCACCCATGAGCTGCACGGAGCGTGACAATGTGGTGGGCAGTCAGACAATCCTTCCACTGTGGGCAATAAAAGACCACCCAAAATTGTGGACTTTTGTCAGAAGTCACAATGGCACAAGACATGAGAGGGTGTGCCACTGGCATGCCGAACACAGGGATGCGTGTTATAGTGGTGTTGGTACAGCCGAATATATCTCAACGGACCATCAGCCCCTTGTGGAGTCGTTTTCGAGAGACAGGCAGCTGTGAACAACTCACACACACGACAACCATGTGTGACCACGCCTGCTCAGAATCATCACATTTGGCTCCTACACCTCTACGATCAGCTCAGACCGGCCACAAGAACTGCTGACGAGACACGGAGCAGGTGGATTTCAGACAAGTGCCGTGAAGTCTGATCACTGACCACTCAGTTCATGCTGCCATAATTCATGAAATGTTGACAGGAAAATGAAAATGTTGGGGAAACCTAAAGGCACAGTCGAAAATTAATGTTCACCATATCTGTTATTCTAAAATATTTTAATGTAAAAAAAAAAACAATTACTTTGTACTTGTATATTTTGGTTGAGTGTAAAATGGGACACAGGAAATAACAGCTAAAAAGCAAAAACAGAGCTGTGAAACAGTAACCACTTTCTGAGGTGAAACCATAGACTATATATTATCGACAAAGTGACCGTGACGTCACCCATTGGCGTTCGTGCCAGGGGACTCATGGGAGAGCTAACATTAGCCGCTAATGTAACCATAATGACCCATGAAAAATATTTGTTCGCTTAGTATTTTCAGACAGAAGTCCAATGGGAAAAAAGCTTCTAGGATTGATTAACCAGCTGCCAAGCGGTGACATGACAATGTAAAGTTACTTCCGCATTGGCCTCACTGAACAGTCGTTGCCCCTTGGGTGAAACGCTAACCTGGGTCCAATAGAAACAAACTTTATAATTTCAGACCAACTTTCAGACCGACCCGGGTCAATGCATACTAATGAACTAAAAATGGGTGGACAGACAAAGCGTAATCTTCAGGGGCAGACAACAACACGCTACGTTAGGCGATGGTGTTCCTTCTCTGACGTGTCCGGTGGAGATATAGAAGAGCTGCACAGGATTGATGAGTGCTGTGTGTCCAAAAATCCTGTGCCATAGCTCGCAGTACGGTCCTGGCTCTTTGTGTACTGTTTTCTCAGTGCCTTCAGTTTATTGGAAATCTGTCTTCAAGACCAGTGGGTGCCTCTCTGGACCATCAGCTTTGTTATGTTGGCATACATGACTTTCCGGTCAGTTACCTGGTCATTTCCTCCTCTCTATGTATGGTAAGGACCTCCTGGATCTCGTAATCTTGCCAGATGTCCATAATTTGGGTTAAAGTTTGTTTACAAGCTACAGTTGCATCGCTGCAGCCCTCATTCCTAATCAGTACAATTCAATTGTCCCACAAGCCCTACATTGTTCCTCTCTAGCTGTTAGCGAGTTGCTGTCTTTCACACGGCAATCAACCCGGGTCCGATCCAGGTCAGACCCACCTCTCGACCCAGGTCACTAACCGGGGTCGACTAACCCCTTTATACACAAAATCGACCCAGGTCCAACCTGAGTTAAAAGCTCGGTCTGAAAGGGGTATAACTGTCAGACACTACGCTAATGGGAACATTATGAGACTGTCAAGACTATTAAATACTGACATAAACATCTGAGTCAACATAACACAGCACTGTTAAATTTCAGAAAATATCACACTTTCAGCCACTGTACTGATTGTAGCCAGGATAGACCCATTAGGATAAATCTGCATAAGAACACAGTCTGGACAATCTACTATTATGTCACATGGATCCGCTGCACGCCAACACAGACACAGATTGGACAGTGGTGGTTAAAGCTCTCAAATATGAATTCCTGAAGGGATATATGACTGTTAAAAATCACACAAATCAAACCTTGCTCCTTCTCTAACAATGTCTTGAAAAACCCACTAATTTACATAATGTATGTAATATTGGGCGACACAGTGGTGCAGTGGGTAGCACTTGTGCCTCACAGCTAGAAGGTCCTGGGTTGAATCCCAACACCGGTGGGGTCTTTCTGTGTGGAGTTTGCATGTTCTCCCCGCGTCTGTGTGGGTTCTCTCCAGGTTCTCCGGCTTCCTCCCACAACCAAAAACATGCACTAGGGGGTTAGTTAGGTGAATTGGTCACTCTAAATTGTCCATAGGCATGAATGTGAGTGTGAATGGTTGTCTGCCTCAGCTGGGATAGGCTCCAAAAAGTGTCCGGTGTGACATGTGATAGGAGGGTATCGGCAAGAATGAAAGGAAAAGTGTACAAGACGGTGGTGAGGCCAGCGATGTTATATGGTTTAGAAACAGTTTATTAAAAGACAGGAGGCAGAGCTGGAGGTAGCACAGATGAAAATGTTGAAGTTCTCTTTGGGAGTGACGAGGATGGATAGGATCAGGAGTGAGGACATCAGAGGGACAGCACATGGAAGATGTTTTGGAGACAAAGTCAGAGAGGCTAGATTGAGATGGTTTGGAC
>JAQQAE010022150.1:0-10314 GCA_029823295.1 Pseudamia nigra | reverse complement strand
GTTCTGTTGGGTTTACTCTCTGTATAGTCATGAGGTCTCGGCCTCGAATTGTGAAGCACCTAGAGATAATCGGCGATAATGATTGGCGCTATACAAATAAAGATTGAATTGAATTGAATTAAAACGGCAAAAAAAATTTTAGCGATGTTCCTATAGCACAAAAGTTCAGATTATAAATTATAAGTATTGTATTGCAGTATATATCATTTTTATCTGCATTCATTTTGTTGATTATTTTTATGTATTTTATAGTCATTTGTCACAATTTTGTGCATTTTGTTGATTATTATTTAAACTTTTGTTCATTTTTGTCTATTTTGTTCAGTGTTTTCTTCATTTGCTTGATTATTTTGTTCCTTTTATGTTCATTTTATGTTTATATATGGCTATTTTGTTCATTATTTCTTGCATTTTAATGATTATTTTCTTGCATTTAGTTAATTGTTTTATTTAATTTTTGTTCATTTTGACTATTTCTGTCATTTTGTCTATTTTGTTCACTATTTTCTTTATTTACTTGATTATTTTGATCTTTTTTGTCCAGTTTGTTAATTATTTTGTGTCATATTATGTCTAATTTTCCCTATTTTGCTCACTTTTGAAATTTTCTTTGGATGTTCTGTTCACCCTCAACTAATATGTTCATTTTGCCATTTCATTTACTTTCTTCATTTTTTTGTTCAGTTCTGGGGTCTTTTGTTGATTATTATGCTATTATGCCAGTTTTTCTTCATACTTGTTCATTTTCCTGATCACTTTTGCTCATATTAGTTAATTTTGTGACTTTATATTCTTCATTTTTATTCATTTTGCTGGCGACTGTTCATTTTTTGTCAGTATTTTTCATCTAGTGTGTCTGTTTTCATTCTCGTGCATCTTACGTTTTACAGTTAAACAGTAAAATATGTACAAATGCTATAATATATGTGTGTTTGTTCAGTTGAAACTGGCTTTTAACAGCAGTTTAAAAGTGATTTTTGATATCCCAAGGAATTTATCTTTTGCCATATGTATCTGTTTAGCTAAAAAAAAAAACACTGATATAACAACATATGACTCTATAATGTTAATTTTACATCGTTTAGGGTTTAGAATAAGAATCATTTGCATTCCATTACACATGCAAGCAATAATTTCTGCAAAATTCTATGTATAACTTCTCCAAAAACAAAACAAACAGTCTTTTAACAGCCTCAAATCCATTACAGCAGACATATAGTAGACAGCTGTGAGAAAAGAATGGGCACTATACACAATCCCCACTCTCCAGGAACACTCAAGGCCTCGTCCAAAACCTTCACCACCGCCAGTATTTTCAAACCGCCTCACTTTCCAGACACTGAGCACTCAACTGCCGTTGGTCTCAGCCAGAAGAGGAAACCTGATATTTTGTATTTTTGGGGGCAGATTTTTTTTTTCCTCTGTCCTGCGTCGACCAAAAGGGGGAGACACCGGCGCAACGTGGGGACAGAAGAACAGGTGCCCATAATTTCACCTGTCTGTTCTGCAGCTCACACAGCAGCGGCCGGATTACATTTCAGCTCTAATTGTAGCCACATTTAAAAGCAGAGTGGGCTGAGACGATGTGATCATGTTCTGACCAGGACAGCACAAAACACAGCCAGGAGAATTTGACTGCAACTCCAGACTGAAATCAGAGCATCCACAGGGCCTTGATAAGCCTTAAAATGGCATATGTTCAATTCTATAAGGCATTAAAAGTCATTAAATAGCCTTAAATGTGAATTTGTCGGGTCTTAATCGCCACAGTCATCTGATCCAACGTCCACATTTCTGAGTTTTAAAGCTGCTACCTCCCCTGTGATCTGTCTTTTTGATTTGTAGTTGGACTTATCAGTTGGGGAAATGTCCATTCATTCATTTTATGGTGCACTGTGTTAGTATTTTGGTCAGTCTTTTTATATTTTCTAGATTTTTTTTCTTCATTTTTATTCAGTTTGTTGATTTTTCTGTTTGTTTTTGTTTCTGCATTTTGTTTTGTTGATTCACTGTTTATTTTGTTAGTTCTGATTTAATATAATGAAAGCAAGAAAGTCTTTTTGTTTAATATTTGGTTCATTTTTGTTCTGGTAGTCCTGGTAGGATATTGTTTTCAGATCTGTGTGCACAGAGGGTAGCATTCATATACTACTAGTCAAAAGTCTGGACACACCTTCGTCATTGTTATCATTTTCTGCATTGACCATTAATACTGAAGACATCAAAATTATGCATGTAGCAAACCAAAAAAAAGAGTTAAACAACCCAGAATGTGTATTATATGTGCACCTTCATGTCATTCTGTCACCAGATTCATTTCAGTTCACAGGTGAGTCTTGTCAAGAGTTAATTTGTGCCATTTTATTATCTTTTTAATGTGCTTTAGACCATCAGTTGTCTTGTGCAGAGGAAGAGCGGGTACACAGTCAATAGCCCTATTAGTGTTACTACAACTACAGTACAAATCCATATTACGGCGAGTTAGCCCTCAAAAATGTTAATGGTCTCCCATAGCATAGTCAAAAAGCATTTAAATTTACCGTGACTTATTTAATTCACCAGCAAATTCTTCTTTTTCAGCAATGCAAATGATGAATTGGTACTGTAGCAATTCAACTTTAAGACGCTAACTGCTAGAATATATTTGACTCAGGGACCCCAAAAATTATTCTACTTAGGTCTGTAAGGGTTAAGTAAAGAGAAAATACAGTCCATCACTACTTTAATAAATAGAAGTCAGAAAATGTCTCTCATGAGGACCGTCCCTGGAAAGAAAGACCAAGAGCCACCTCTGCTGCAGAGGAGACATTTATTAGAATGACCAGAGTCAGAAAAAGTGGACATTCCTCATGAGAACCAGTGACATACTGTTTGATGGTTTTGGCGACTGCACTTGGTGACACATTCAAAGTTCATTTTTCAGACGGACTGACCTTTATTTCTTTTCTCTTTATTTAACTGAGTGTTTCTTGCTATGATATGGATTTGTACAGTAGCTTTAGTAGCAATAATAATGTTAAGAAGGCAAGAAATGGCACAAATTAATTCTTGACAGAATGTCAAAGATGCCATCAAAACTGAATGTGTCTACTATGGAAATCTAAAATATAAAACATGTTCTGGGTTTTTTAACACTTTTGTTTACTACATAATTCCATATGTGTTCTTTCACAGTCAGGATGAACAAGCCATAAACCTTCACAAAACCTGCCTTTACACTGAACCATTTTAAATTTACCCATAGAGTCAGTAAATGAATTCAAAACACAGCTTGAAATTTAGTTTGAACTCATATTAAAAAGACCTGTTAAAGCATTAAGTTATTTTAATTCTTTAGGATCTAGTACCTGACACCTGATACAATCACATCACATTTTTTCTGTCTGCATCTTTTCTGGATTTTTGTGTCTTTTACATCTTTTGCATGTCCTCTGTTGTCCTCTTCATTTTCATGTTCTTCTGTCTTTTTCGTCAGATTTCTTATTTTCATCTGTTTGCAGCTTTTACGTCATATTCACCTTTTTGTGCCCTCTACATCTAATCCTTTTTCTTTTTGCATCTTCTATGTGTGTATGTGTCTTTAACATCTTTTTGCATCTATTACTGTACGTTCTTTTACTGGTTTTCATCCTTTTGCAGCTTTTATGTGTTTCTCATCTTTCTGTGTCTTTTACGTTGTAGACTGTGAAATCCACCATCACATCCTGCAGGAGATATAAATATCAGTGGTTTTATTTCCAGAGTACCTGCTGGTTGTGTCTTTTTGCATGGAACAGATGTGTGCATATATTGGTGCTAATGATGCAGGAGGGTACTTGCAGGTCAACAGACACAGCATAGTTCAGCAGGCACATGTGATATATTTAGTGAGGCCATTGTTTGTTTTATTTAGGGAGCGAATTGAGGATTTTCCAAACTGCAGGGCCCCTGAGGTATTTTATCAGGTGTACAGTCCTCCATATGTTACACATTAGTGCAGTGAGGGGAATGCTGCTGCTGCCTCTGCTACACATACAACCTATGAAATGTTTGGAGTCTGTAACTTCACCAGACAGTGGTGGGTCGACAGCCGGGATCAACAACACGCTTAAGGATATGCAAATGAGCATTAAAGGGCACATTCAACAAAAATCTGAGAAAGAGAGGACAGTTTACCAGTTAAAGGTGGCATATTGTACCCGTTTTTTACAATTTCATTCGTACATGTCCCTAGAAGGTGTGTTTTAAATTTCAGCTCAAGATATGACAGATCCTTGAGTCTATCTCATCCGTACCCTTGTGGTTTTCAGCCCTGTATCAAACAAGCTATTTCAGTGTCTGTTGCTTAAAATGCAAATAAGTTCCTGTTGTCCAGACACTTTTCCTGTCTGCACCATGGATTCCATTGCGTACAATGTATGACTATTAAGTAATGAGACTGTTCTCATGAGGATAAAACCATGTGGTTCATTGTCACTATGTCATATATTAAAGGTTGTTTATTCACACACAACTGCTGTAAGTTTACTATAAGTGAAGCTACTGATTGAAATGTGTGTGCTTTTGCTAAGGCATCAGAAAATGATTTGCTTAAAAGTTAAGCAACACATTAAAGGAGACATATCATGGAAAATCAAGATTCTGTGCTTTTTAACATGATCATGATGATTTTGATGTTGCAGTATCAAAACAGTCAGTTGAGGGACAAACCCTGAGCCTTTCTGATCCAGTTCAGCTGAATCTGCCTGAAAACCTTCAGTTTGTCTACTCCCTCAGATGTGATGTCACATCTCCTGTCAATCACCTCAGCCTGAGGGCTGGGCCCCGCCCACTTGGACTCGGGTCAGCTCTCAGCATTGTTCACTTCACAGTAGAACCTACACCCTGTGAACTCTGATTGGTCTGATGGCGCTATCACTCACAAGAAAAATCAACCAATCAGAACGAGGGGTAGGAAGAGACCAAAATGAGATTTTGTCAGCCAAGGTTTAGAGAAGGGAAAAGAAATCAGCAAAGAAAACAACACTTAGAAAGATTTGGAAGCTTAAAAAATACTTATATTATCTATAGGGTCCAGAAACTTTAAATATCATGCCATAAGATGCACAATGTCTACTTTAAGTTGAATTTTTTGGTGAAATTGAACAATACAGCAAGTAAATCTTTTCGTCCATTACTGAGGTGTGTGAGGAACAATGGATGTCACGTCCACGTGTGTTTGAATGGAACAGATTTAGTGAAGGCAGAGTGGCTGTCCAAGAAGATGAACGTTCTGGATGCCCATGCACATCAGAAACTCCTGAAAACATTCAACCCACTGAACAAATCATCTAAAAGTCTGAAGAAAGAGATCACAGTTGTGCAAAAAATGGTTTCATTCTTCATCAAGACAATGCTCCAGCTCACACTGTGCTTTCAGTAAAACAGTTTCTGACCCAAAAACAAATCACAGGGCTGTGTGTATTTTGTCCTATGAGTGAGAACTCTGAAAACTTAACCTTTGTCTTAGACCTTCTAGAGCTATGTTAATAATGGTAAATGGCATGAAACCTTACTTCTCATCATACAGTATGTGTGCCTTAAAGTAAATAAATGAACCTGATAAAGGTTATAACATGTAGAGGACTTCTGAGCATGTGCAGGCAGATAGTGGTACAGCTGGGTCACACATTGATAATTATAATGATAATTATAATGATTGTGATATATATATATTTATATATGTATATATATGTATATATAACGTCATCTTCACAAGATAGCGGGGGCCAACAATTGAAGAAAACATGACACTGGGTATGCAAATGAACACTGAAACACACGCAGGCAGATGTTACAATTAGAGTCATAATTATTGTACTGTCCATAGTGATATTGAATGATGATCATGTATACCATTTCATATGCTGTAATGTGTGCTCATCATTAATTCAAAATAAATCAAAATAACTTTTTTTAATGATGAAATTCAAATGTTTTTGGATCTTTGTGTATTTTTACATCTTGTGTCAGATTAATGTTTCCTCGTGAAATATTTGTTTATCATTCAAGATGAGCATAGTATGTCAGGGGTCGGTCTCATGGGAAAGCTAACACTAGCTACTAGCTTACTGATGTGGTATAACCTCACCAAGCATTGCCAACCAAAGTCATATTACAGTGTTGTTAGTGTAAACACTTACCCACAAGTGCAGACAAGCAAGTGTAACCAGTAAAACTTATGAAGGTCCGACTCGGTCCGACTCCTTTGGCAAGTTGTCAATCAAATCCCAGCACAGCAGTGATTTGTCAGATTATTTGTTGTAATATCTTAATAGCAGAACAAAAAGTTAAAGATGGACCAACAGATCACTTATTAGAGGATCCAAATAAACGTTTGAGAGCATAATGACTCCTGACAAAAATTTAATCATTTAGTATTTTTAGAGGGAAGTCCAATATAACGCTGAGGGAGTGACAGCTTCTTGGAGCCCACTGAATGGTGGTCCAGTGGCCTATTACAACTTAAAGTTACTTCTGCATCCACCTCCATGGACAGCCCCAGTCACTGTCCAAAAGATGAACAAGCCCTGTGTGACATCACCCATAGGTGTCAGACGAGCTGTTTAAAAGTTGCAACAAGGAGGCTCTGGGCACCGACATACTGTCTACTCATTCCAATTAAAAATGGACTTCAATGTGGAGTGTGCATGGACTAAGGTGGGTTAAATGGAACAGCGAGGACCTGTGGCTTGGACACAATTGTCAATAAAAGCGTCTATGCCTTTAATTATGCACAAACATCAGTCTCTGGATTGTTTAAGAGAGTGGATTGTATGAAAATTCATCCCTCAAAGTTCGCGTAGGTGGAGAGGATCTTTGTTTCTATTCTAGCGGACCTAAGAGTGCTAATGTGACAAATATGAATTAATATATTTGGTTTTTTTGTAATTATGTTGTTCATTTCTGCCCATTGTCTTTTAGTATTTATGTTCACTTTGTCCATTTTAAAGATTATTGTGCTAATTTTTTTTATTATTATTATTATATGAGGCGCCTCTCTTCTGCCACATCATTTTGGAGTGCTTTAATATGAGTGCACCTTAATGTCAAGTAAAATTCCTTGTATGTGTATGCATGCTTGGCAATAAAGAACATTCTGATTCTGATTCTGATTCTGATTTTGATTCTGATTATTTTGTTAATTTCTATGCATTTTCTTTTACTATTTATGTATGGACAGTGAAGTTCTGCTGTTATGGACTTTTTTACATTCACAGCTCAGCCACGGAGGATGCCTTCTGGGTGATATGGTGAAACTGTGCATGTGGCTCTGTCAGCTCACCTAGGTGTGCTAATGAGGTGAATATTTATCAATACTCTTTATTTTTGTTTGTTTTTCTTCTATTTCTTTGCTCATTTTTGTCCATTTTCTTGCCTACTTTGTTCATTTTTGCTCATTTTGTCCATTTTTTAGATTTTTTTATCTTTGCTCATTTTTTTTAAATTATTTTGTTCATTTCTATATCTTTTCTTTTACTATTAATGCATGGACACTGACAATGCTGCAGTTATGGACTTTTTTACATTTAACGTGTCTCATCTGTACCAGAGAGTATCTTTGTTTTTATTCTCCTAGCAGTGCAAATGAGGTGAATGTTTATTAATGCTACTCTTTATTTTTGTTCATTTTTTTTGCTCAGTTTTGAAAATTTCTTAAAGATTTTTTTTCACTTATTCTATTATTTTCATGTTTGATCATTTCTGGCCATATTCTAGATTATTTAGTTCATTTTATTTCTAATTTTTGGTTATTTTTGGTTTGCTTTTCAAACATTTTGTTCATTTCTGTCCATGGTCTATTATTATTTATGTTTATGTTGTCCATTTTGTAGATTATTTTGTCCATTTTTGTTCATTTTTGACCATTTTTAAAATGTTTTTTCAGTTTTGATGATTTTGATAGCATTTTTTTAAGATTAATGTTCATTTTTGTTCCTTTTCTCAATTCACTTTTTCATTTTTTGTGCCTTTTTTAAAATTGTTTTGTCCATTCGTTTTTTTAGTACATATGGACAAGTATTCCTGGTTCTGCTTCCAAATAGAAATGTAGGAGCATGGACTAGAGAGGATCTTTGTTTCTACTCCAGCTGACCTAAGAGTGCTATTGAGACTAATCTTTATGAATATTGCTCTTTATGCGTGGTCAAAGAATCTTCTTAAAACTAGAATTCTACCCACATATCCCACATGTCTTAATCACAAAATGCTCTGTATGGGTGAAGACCTAAATCAGAATATCCACCTGGAATGCGATGTTTACATGACACCTGTCAAAGATACAGTAGTGCCTCATTTGGAATAGTAGCCTTCATGTGGACATAGTCAGTGTGAGCCATCTCAGTCATGTGATTTGAGTCATGTGACCTCAGGGAACAGTGAAACTGCACATGGCTCTGTCAGGGCAGTTTGTGTAATGTGGCTCTTGGCTTCATTCATCTATTAACAATCACGTTCTGCTGCCAGACGCTTACTGTGTGTACAAACTGTCACCCTGCTCTGAATCCATTAAATGCAATGAAGATGAGAGCAGAAATGGACATTTAGCAGCAAACACTCGTCAGATCTAACACAGACACACCCTTCGTTCGATGTTTGTTCAGATTACTTCAGAACATGAGTCCTGACCTTTTTGAGCTCAAGATCCAAAGGAGAAGTTTGTGACCCCTCTGGAAACAAACTGAACAATCCACAAGCACTGCATCGTTTAATGTATTTATCTCTTAAATGTAAAAGACAATAAAATGTGCAAGAATGAACTTGGACTTATATTGTTGATTTTTCTATAATGCTATGAAGCAGAAAAGGAATGGAAGATCTGAAAAGAGCAATGAACAAAATATTAACAAAATAATCAACAAGTGAATGAACTTTAACAACATAATAAACTAAAACGAACAAAATAGTCATGAAAATGAACAAAAGCAGCAACAAAATGTATAAAAATAGACAAAATTATTCAGAAGATAAACACAAAAAATGAATGAAATGACTGGAAAAATAAACACAAAAATGTTTAAAAAATGTATAATGTGTAAAAAAAAATCTACCAAAGTGATAATCATAAAATAAATGATCAAGATAATAAACAAAAATTTTAAAAATGATCAAGACAATAAACAAAAATAAACAAAATAATCAAGAAAATTAACAAAAAGATAAATAGAATTATCAAGAAAATAAAATAAATAAACTAATCAAGAAAGTGAACAAAATTATCAACAATATAAGTAAGCATAAACTAAATAATTAAAAGAAAATGAATACAATTCACAAGGAAATTAATAAAATAACAAAATAATTAAGAAAATGAGCAAATATGAGCAGTTTCTAAAAGACAAACCAAGCTAAAAAAAGGAACAAAATAATCAGGAAAATGAATACAAATGAACAACATGTTCTAGAAAATGAGCTAAACTGGATGGAAAATGAACAAAATAATCAAGAAACTTAACAAAAACAAACTAAATGTTCTAGAAAATGAGTCAAACTGGACAGAAAATGAACAAATATTCAAGAAAATGAATTAAAAAGAACAAAATATTCAAGAAAACAAATAAAAATGAACAAAATGTTCTTGAAAATGAATCAAACTGGACAGAAAGTGAACAAATAATCAAGAAAAGGAACAAAAATGAACAAAATAATCAAAGCAGTGAATAAAATTGAACAAAATAATCAAGAAAATGAATAAAAATGAACAAAATGTTCTAGAAATTGAGTCAAACTGGACAGAAACTGAACAAATAATTAATAAAATGAATAAAAATGAACAAAATATTCAAGAAAATGAAAAAAACGAACAAAATGTTCTTGAAAATGAATCAAACTGGACATAAAGTGAGCCAAATAATCTAGAAAATAAACAAAAATGAACAAAATAATCAAGAAAATGCATAAAAATAAATATAGCATTTTAGAAATTTACCCAAACTGGACAGAAGTTCAACAAAATAATCAAGAAAATGAATAAAAATGAACAAAGTATTCAAAAACACTAATAAAAAAGAACAAAATGTTCTCAAAAATGAATCAAAGTGGACAGAAAGTGAACAAAATAATCAAGAAAATGAACAAAAGTGAACAATATAATCAAGAAAATTAATAAAAATTAATAAAATAATCAAGAAAATAAATAAAAATGAACAAAATAATCAAGAAAACGAATAAAAATGAACAAAACATTCTCAAAAATGAATCAGACTGGACAGAAAATGAACTACCGTAATTTCCGGACTATAAGCCGCGGCTTTTGTCACACATTTTCGACCCTGCGGCTTATACAATGATGCGGCC
>JAQQAE010022148.1:0-10314 GCA_029823295.1 Pseudamia nigra | reverse complement strand
ATGGGAAAAAAGCTTCTTGGAGCCGGATGATCGGTTCCCCAGTGGCCAAGTGGTGGAATTACAATTTAAAGCTACTTCCACATTAACCTCAATGAACAAATCCGGTCGTTGACACTTGAATATACACAGTTTTGCTGCATCCACTGCATTTTGCTCATCAAAACACGACTCACCTGTCCACTCTGGATAAAGTCGACAGTCTTAGGAAGATCAAGGGATGCTGTGCATGCCTGAGAGCAATTTAATGGTCCTAAGAATCTTCCGAGATATGAACAAATCTCCAATAAAAGTAAGGTCTATTTGTGTGAATAGGGGTTAAGCCTCCATAGATCTCTCACCACTGTTCTCTGCATCGATCTCATAGAGTAACTTTATTATCGCTGGCAGTCGGTGCATCAGGTTTTACAGGCTGAAGCTTTGTATGAGCACCTGGATACATACCCATCTCTGGTGAACATACAGTATGATCCCCAAACATACACATACAATTTCTGCATCAACAAAAAACCCTGTCAGCCTCAGGGACTGCTTTCCTGGCAGCAATAATAATAAGAGTCAGACAGTGTGCATTGTAATGCTCATAAAAAACATGTTTGACATCTGCCTGGATGTCAAACATCCTGGTTGCAACCTCGCTGCACTTTCCTGACATTACTGATGCCACGTCATGTGCTTGGCAACAAGATTGGACATGTGTTCAAGGCCATACTTTTCTAGACTTCATATTCTTTTTTGCATGAGCCCTGCTGCATTGTGGAAATCTAATAAGCTCTCATCAAGAGCTCCATTGTAGTAGGAGCATAGGACGATCCTCCTCCCCCTCTTTGTACTCTTGTTCGTGGTGGCGCGCATTGTCTAGCGCAGCGGATCCGGCAGAAGGACATTTCTGCTCCCCTTCTCCCCCTTTCTTTTTGTTTGTAATCTGAATGTACACCACTTTGGTTCAGCTTTGTTGTTGTTGTAAAGTGCTATATAAATAAAGTTTGATTGATTGATTGATTGACAGCTGTTTTGTTTTTGTCAAGTATTTTGTTTCATTTGCAGTGACAGAGAGGCGCTCAGTTCCTTTCACCTTCCTGATGATGTCCTCTTACACCATATCTGACAAGCATTCCATCATTTCAGTCTGAACTGTGTTACTGATTTATTTTGAGTTTCCAGTTGTGCTTATTTTGTTTGCAATTGATGGATTTTGCAATCAGTGATATTTATTGAAAACCATTGTTCTTGTTTTCTCATGCACCTGTCTCACAGTGTCCCCTTTTGAGAACTACGTTGCAGTGCTTTTAGAAGCAACACTTCTGTAAGTGTTTTTGGTTTGCTTTGCCAAGACTCAAAATTACCTTGTTCACTGCAAGCAAACTACAGTGGTACCTCATCATACGAGTTTAATCAGTTCTGCCGTTGCGCTCACGACATGACAAACTTGTGAGATAGGACAGGTTTTTCCATAGGACACGTAAAACCAACTGATCCATTCCAAGACCCTGCTGTCTCTTTAAGTGAGAATGCAAATCTGGTGTGTGATGTGCATGGAGATGATGTAACACAGCCTGCTACATTAATTAGCCACTTAGCCACAACCAGGGACAGTCAATGAAAACAAGAAAATCAGTTAACAGAGTTTGTTGAAGCACAAGCAGAAAAGAGATGTCAGAATGCAGAAGCCATATGGAGCTATGGAACGGAGCAGACAGAGTAGTAGGCAGAGATGGAGGCTGATCGGAACAGACACAGGAAGAGGAATGAACTGGACCAAACGCAGGTCAAGACTACAGGACGAAGATACAGGCTGAAGCCAGGATCCAGGGAGTGATGGAAGACGGAGACAAAAGGTCAGGAAAATCTCGACTAAACTCTCAAGTAAATGTAAAACGCTGGAACCAACAGTTTCACGCCTACATTTCCATGCAGTGGGTGAGTAGCGCACACTCCTTTCGGGAACAACATTTTGTCCGATGTCTTACTCGTGTCAAGAAACAGTCATATGATGAGACGCTCGTGTGATGGGACACCACTGTAGCAACATGACTGTCACATTTCTCATGTCCTTTAAATCCCACAACTTTATACATTGCCTTGTTCTATTTCAAATACCCATTTTATGGCATAAAGGGACTCGCAGGGGCATTTGGCAATGAAAAATGTCAACATGCAAAGAAATCTGCAGCATCCTGACTGGGTATATACTCAAGCCTTTCGTGTTGCAGGTTCATGTTTGCAGGTTGTTGAAGGCCCATTTCTTAGCTCCCTGCAGTGTTTGTGGGAAAACCTTCACCTGTGGCTGTTTCAGGCCATGTGCCAGATGTTGAGATATATCTAGGAAGGAGATTTAATTTCAAATATGAAATTATTTATACTCTGCTTTCGCAAGTCACAATGACAATACAGCGATGTGAACACCAGTCATACTCATCTTCTGCTAATCCTGGTCAGGGTCTCGGGGACTTCAGCCTAAGCAGAGAAGCCCAGACTTCCCTCTCCCCAGCCTCCTCCAGCTCCTCTGGGGGGTCCCCCAGTATTCCCAGGCCAGCCAAGAGACACAGCCCCTCCAGCGTGTCCTGGGTCTACCCCAGGGCCTCCCCTCAGTTGGAGCTAGTTTTGGCAACCAGGGATTGGACCACATGGGCACCTGCCTTTGGCTGCCACCCAAACCACGCAGCACCAGGCCCTTATGACCCTTCCTGCAGGTGGTGGGTCCACAGGAAGACATAGTCATAAGGGTCTGAATCACTCCGACCTGTCACCTCTCACCAATTTGCTTTGGGAGACCCTACCAGGGGGGAATTAGCCCCGACGACATAACTTCTAGAATCAGTCAGGTACACAAACCCCTCCACCAGGATAAGGTGGTGATTCAAGGAGGGACGGTCAAACACTGTGGATTAAAAGCATGTTTGTGCTCTGAAGATGGAGTTTGTGTGTCACAGTCAGTGGTGTGAAGACAACCTCAGCTAATGTGGGTTTAGGGGCTAACCCTAAACTTAACCCTAACCCTAACGCAGATGAAGTGTCTGGTGTAACAGTTTGTATTATCCCATTGTACAGATGGGGACAAAAGACAATATTTGTATGTTTATAACTAATATTTGTATCATCATGGATGTGCGTGGTGAAAATTATGTTTTTCATGCATATTTCATATAATTTTTGTAGCTTTTATCTATATGTCTGTTTGTCATATATGAGTAGAATATATTATCTGTAGGTTTCTACATGCCAAGTGTATACAATTTGCAGGTAAATTAGGCTTTCTTTCTTTATATGCATTACAAAGGTTTTATGGTATATTCATATTACATGTTTAAAATTACACTGACTTAATTAAAGTGGCATAACTTTATTTGACCTCACATTGACAGTGGTGTGGGATTAAACTGAGTGAAAAATGGCAAACAAAACTGATAAGTGGTTGAATTTGCACATAAGTCCTGCTGAGGTTAATATGAGAATTAAGGTACAGACAGTAGTAAAATGTGTTGTTTTGTCCCTGATTAGTTGTTGCATCCAGACACTGCAGGCTCAAAATATTAATGTTTTACTGCCACCTGATAGTGGAGTAAATGTTTCAAAAGCTACATACTAACACACAAACTAACACACTCTCAGGAAACCAAACCCAGCTATGGAAATTCACACCCTGTAACAGTGAACCACCATGTACCATTTATGATCATGAGGGGGCGCTGATTTACACAAACCACAGAATGGAATTCTACCTCTCAGAAATTGTACTTAAACAAAAAAGAAAAAAAGAAAGGAATAATTGCACCAAGAATATCAGAAAGCAGGTGTCTGTTGATTACAATGCTTGTTCCTGTGTGTGTCAGTGTGAATGCGTTCTGGCTGGTCAGATGTGGATACACATTGAAACACGTGGGGTTGTTCAGAATTTGCATTAATCGTGTCCACATATGATCAGATTTACCAGGATGGAGGTTAATGCACGGCCTGAACAGACTGATCACATCCTTTATGAGCTCAAAGCCAAACCCCGTTTGTACCTGTTGCGACAGGTTAGAGATAAACACATCATCCAGGGCTAGTATAGAATACAACTCAAGTTCTGTTGTGAGATGTAGGGTCTGGAGGAGGTTTAGGTCCAGTCTTGGGAGCTTAGAGAGTTGAATCATAGAGAAGCTGACTGGACCTTCTGTAACAGTCTGACTCTCTTCCATTGTTTTTGTTCCTTTTTCTCACCATTTTTATAGCAACGCAATTCTTTCTGCAGTACAATATTGTTCAAATGCTGCTCATGGGGGTTTGGTATCACAGTGTGTCCATCACTGCTCTTCTATAAACAGAGAGGGTTGTAATTGATACAACAAACCTGGGACACCAGTAGGAATTTGTTTGTAATTGTTTTAGAGCCTCATTTTTGATTCACTTTCACAAAGCAGTGTGACGCACATTTTTCACACAAGTTGCCACTTTTCAGCTCACACATGGCATGTGATCACACCTATTAGTGATGCCCAGCGCAGCTTTTTGTGCTTTTGCATCTTTGAAATTTGCTTGGAAAAAAAATTAAACGTCTTGTTGTTTGTGTTTAGCATATGGCTAAAACCTAAATAAGATTGGGTCAAACGTGACCCTGGTAACCTGACCGCTGACATGGTGGAGGTCAAGAAGGTTTAAAAAGACATGACAGGAGTATGTCAGTCCTGTCGAAGTTATATACTTCTAAATGTATTTCAAACCTCACAACCATTGCTTATTACATCCTTCAGTTTTCTACTATCTACATACACATGGAACTGTGCAGACATTTGGTTCCATCCTTTGAGTTGGTTAAAAAACCCGTTGTCTTTCTTTGGTAATGATGCTGATCTCACCCTGTACATCACATCTGTCATATACTTCCAAATCAATGAGAAACAAAGCTTCCCCTGAAGCCCTGAATATGGATTTAGGGCAGATCTGCTCCTCAATGGCCAGATACTGTACAGCCGTGTGCATCTGCGTGTGCAGGAACTATGTTCACTTCATCAGGATTCAGGGATGGCTTCAAGGAGGAATACATTATCAAACTGTGATAGACTCTAAAGCCCTTTTCATACATAATAAATTATTCAGAGCTCGGTAAACTAAACTCAAAGTCAATGATAAATGTGATCCAGTCACCATGGTGCTCATCCACACTTCATTAGGAAGGCATGAGTGCAGTGGAGACTAAAATAACAACACAGAGTGGGGTGAAGGGTTTTATATTGGAACTGCAAGCCAATGGAGTGAGTGAGGGTTTGAGAAACTCAAGTAGTGAGCAGAAGAGAGAGAGAGAGAGAGAGAGAGAGAGAGAGAGAGAGAGAGAGAGAGAGAGAGAGAGAGAGTATGTGTGTGAAGGATGAGGAGACTTTTACTCATCAATATTCCAGAGGCACGTGTGCATTTAAAGCCCTCTGAGGTGGATTTATGGGATTGATTTGAACCACGGTCTGAAATGTTTGGGAAAGTCACAGAACACAATATGTTTATGACACAAAGTCACATTAAAGGGATCTTCAGTGAGGTTTTATCATTTTAAGACATGAAAATTATCCATTAAATACCTTGGCGACACTAGTCTAGTTTGAACAGTGTACAATAAGACAAACAACGCTGCTTCTCCTGCTTAATGTTAGAAATTACAAAATGTTAAAAAAAATTGGTTTTCATAATTACGAAATTTATTTAAGAAATTTAGCGCCCGCACGCCCCCCCCCCCCCGACCCTCACGAGGATTAAGGGGTAGAAAATGGATGGATTAAAAATGTTTATTTGTTGTCTTTGTGCTATTTGCAATTAGATGGGTGGTTTCAGTGTTATATAATGTCATTATGATTGTATTTACATTTTGTACAGCAGTTCATCAGCAGCTGTTTTTTTTGAGTTGTAAAGATCTAGGTTAAGCAGAAGCACTGGCCTGAATTTATGTACTGCACATAAATCATCTTATGCTTATGATATGGTTCATATGATACATGAATCATCTGTTTCTCACCAACCAGAGCAGGTGAATGTGTTGAAACAACCAGTTGAAGAGGTTCTCTGTTATGGAAATGTTGTTTAATAGAGGTCAAGAAAGCACCAAGGCTGCTCTTTACCGAGTTTTATTCTTGCAAGAATGACTGAAATTCCACAGACGCGTATCAAAGCACAATCTGAAGCGATTCTATGCCTGAACACAAAACGGAGACCGCTCAAATATCAATGAACCAATCAAATATCAATGAACAAGATTTGTTCATTGATATTTTACGAAAGGGACATACAGGTGGCGCCATGACAAGGTGCTCATGACACTGGATGACACCTTGGAGCAGGAGAGAAGAATGAAACGCCATCCACCTCGGAAAACATTCATGTGGTTTGTAAGGGAGGGGGAGAAGCCACCAACCACAGCAGCATCAAGGAACAGCCTACGGCAAAAGGCCCAATCATGGGAAATGAAGGTCGACCCGGGAGGAAGGATGCAACTCCCCCAGACTGTCCATATGACCCTGAGGCCGGACGTAGTACTTTCTGCAAACAGAGAGGGTTGAGGAGTTTGAAAAGAAGCGAGCCAGATACCAGGACCACCTGCAGGACTGTGGGGGGGCAAGGATGGCAGACATGGCTGTTTCCAATTGAGGTTGCTGTAGAGGATTCTCTGCTCAGTCAGTTCATAGCAATTAGAATGACAGAAAATGAGAGGAAGACAGCAGCCTGCAGGGGCGAAGGAGGCAGAAGAGCCTCTTGTTGGTTATGGAACCAGAGAGAGGAGCTAAACTGGAAACCAGGAGGGGAAGACGGGCAGGGATTTGGCCACCACTGCCACCCCACCATCGGGATGGTGTTCTGGATGGTAGCTCCTACTGGCCAAGGCTACATTCCCTCAAGGTGAATGAAGAGGAAGCATCATTAGATGCATTTGTAATGTAACTACAGTGGAACCGCGGGTAACAAATTTAATCCGTTCCAGCGTCACCGTCGTTAGGCAAAAAATTTGTTAGGCAGGACTTGCTTTCCCATAGGGTAAAACCAATTAATCCATTCTGGACTCACAAAAACTCCCATATAAAGTATGTAAACACACCCGTACGTGCACATTTATTCATTATCATTATTTGAAAAGGAAGTTAAGTTCATTTTCTGAAATGGAATGCATGACATTATTTCTAAAAATGATGTACAGAGACACTTCCCGGAGGAGGAGGAGATGGAGACGGCTGCAGGTGACGCTTGATGGTGGTGGCAGCGGAGGAGGAGGAGGGAGGCAGAGACAAACTAAAGGTAACATTGTGCAGACGACAACTGTTTAGAAAGCAATGTTACTCCCTGAGCTGGATTCACAGGTGTGCTAGCTTCTTTCTGCTTCAGTGTCATGCAGATGGTCAAAGCGCTCCGGCTGGATTCCTCCTTCGCCACGTCGGTCACTTGAGCGACACCAGAATGTTTTTGTATGATCACGCGTTTCACATGCGGCAACATCTCATTACGTGTTTTCTTGTCATCACTATCATTTTTCTTAGGTCCCATGAAAAACACAAAATGAAGCAGTATTTTAAGTGAAGAAAGGTAAATATACAGTGCAAAGTTCACATTGACGTTTACACTTTACCGATGTTGTCTGAGGCTATTGTTGTTAGCATGTTGTTAGCTTGGTAGCTTCTGGTATTAGCTCATGCTGTGGACCGTAGTTTGGGTACATGTGCCTGTAATTGAGCTGATTTTGTGTTATTGTCACTCCAGTAACTCTGGATTCGTGTTGTGTGTTGCACGCGTCTCATGGGCTGAACACATCTGGTAGGCTGTGTTTACTGATGTTGTTTGAGGCTTTTGTTGTTAGCACATTGCTAACTTGGTAACTTCTGGTATTAACTAGCTAGCTACTAGTTTGGGTGTCACTTCCGGGAGCAACACACTCACTTCCGGGTGGGCAATAGTTCACTCCCAGGTATGACTCTTTCGTAATGTGAACTTTTTTGTTAGCTGGGACAAAATTTTGGCCGATTTTTTTCTTCTTTATCCAACAGTTTTGTTGGTAGAAGCGTTTGTTACCTGAGGTTCAACTGTATTCATGGATCCAATGCCCCCCCCCCCTCCTTTTTTTAAAAATCACAACAGACCCTGCAATTTATGTGAAAAAAACAATAACAAAGCAAGTTGTCAAGACTAAATCGTTTCCAGTTTGAAGTCAGTATGGTCCTGTTCCTCTCCGGGCACCTGTGCCGGCTGTGGCCTGTTCTGTGGATGAGGAACCCTGTGATCCGTCTGCTGGAGGGTCCCACGGATGCTCGGTGGGGTTAGGGTCTGCGGAGTATGGTGGCCATGAAGAGACATTTGGCCCGTTGTGCCTACAGTTTTGAGCTGTGCCAGTATAGTAAGAACATGCCTGCGTGAAGGGAACAGTAGCAGCCTGGCTGTTCAGACAGTTACTGAAGGTTGCACGGCTGTGAGGGAGTTAGAGTAGACATGAACGACGCAGTCATCACAAAGTATTACCAATGTAAAGCATCACAACAAATCATCTAAACATCTGCATAGCTAAAGATTTCCCTGACATGTCCTCAAAGTGAAAGCGTAGTCTTGCCCTTTACAGGACATGGTGTCATTACACCAATCCAGGAAATTCAGTATATTGCAGTATATAGAGGTGAAATATGTAAATATGGCCCCATCATTTTTTGACGAACACTGGTTATGAAAATGTTAACATTTTTTTGCTGGATTGTTGTGTAAAAATGAATAATATACTTGAATGTGTTGAGTAAACTTTACTGTATGTTATTTGGAAATGTGAACATAGGTTGATGCTAAATGTAGGAACAAGAGAAAAGCCTCTGCTGAAAAATCATCATCATAAAAGCTACTTGTGGATGTGACAGTTCTTAGAAACTAAGCCACAGTAATTAATATCACAAAATGGCAAATGCCCATAAAACACAGTATAACACAAATTCATACTTTCGTAACCTTTAAATCTGACTTACACTAAAATTATTGCCAAAGAAAACACAACGCCGTATGTAAGTGTTGAATGTGCAGTGACTGGTAGATGATGAACTGTTGAGTTGGCAGAGCTTTGACTTTATCCTTTTAAATCAGCTTTGCTCCACAGAACAGATGAACAGAAACTGGCAGCGTCTGTGCTGTGAGTCTGCAGACTGATTTACTGCACGGTTTCCTCTCAATTGTGCCACCGTTTTGTTGATCTAATGCACAGATCACGCGGCAAAATTCACTTTTAAAACCTTAAACAGAAAAGATTAATTGCAAAGTGATTTTACCAGGATGAAGCTGCACTAGTGGAGGTTCCAGGTGATGAAGAAAACATAAAAGCAATAACAGATAAGAAAAAAAATCCAGCTGTGGGGACTGCAAAAAGGCCACCTGATCAGTAGAACGAAGTCAGTTTCATTCTGTGCATGAGGACGATCTTTAGAACTGCTTTTGAAAGAAAATCCCAGATCATTTAAAGGTTCCACTCTGAACAGGTGCCACAGTCCAGCTACTTCCAAATATCTGATTATGAATGTCGTGTCCCAAGGGGATGCAGAAAAATTAATCCATGTATTTGTTCTGTCTAGTCTGGATTATGGTAACTCACTACTGACAGGATGGATAAAAATAAAGACATAAAAAGTCTCCAACTGATCCAAAATGTTTGAACTGGAGTCAGAAGCAGAATCATAACTCTCATCAGAACTCTCCGCTTTCAGAGTGCAGGTCTACTCGTGGTTCTATAACCTCTAGAACTAGACTGGGAGGCAGAGCCTTCAGTTACCAAGCTCCTCTCCTGTGGAATCAACTTCCAATGTGGGTCCGGGATGCAGACACACTCTGTACCTTTAAAACTAGGATTAAGACTTTACCTTATGATATAGCATATAGTTACAGTAAGTCTAGATCAGAAAAACCCTTAATTATCCCTTAGGTCTGCTGTAAAGTCCTAGGCTGGAGGACAGTGATGCACTGAACTTTAGTTAATACGTACCTCTTTCTTTATCTCCTTTTAAATCTTAATTTACCTCTATATATATCTATACCCTTCCTCTCTCTCTCTCTTCTTCTCTCTCTTCTTCCTTTTTGTATCCCTTACCTTCTCTCTCATTGTCTCTCTTTCTCTGTCCCCCTCTAAACCCCTTTTGTATTCTCTATTTTGCAACTATGATACTAACTTGCATCTTCCCTGTAGTTTTGTGCTTCCTCCCTCTGTTCTAGGTCTCAATGTCCTTGATGTGTGTTTGCTAGTTGTTGTCATCGTCCAGTATCTGTCTTGTTTGTTGTTCTATCTCTACTCTTTTCTTTTGTCTCTCCTCTGTCCACAAACCCCAACCGGTCCAGGCAGATGGC
>JAQQAE010022147.1:0-10314 GCA_029823295.1 Pseudamia nigra | reverse complement strand
GTCTAAATCTTAGGGGGATTAGGACCCTATGAATCGGAGGGCTGAGTCCTAGGTAACTAGGTTATATAGGATATTAAGATACGGGATTTAACACCTTTATGTGGGTTAATATTACACCGATAGAGGCGACACCATCTTCATCCCGCTCAGCCCCATGGGACTGTGATCAAGAAGAAAACTAGATTACAGTTAACAGTGAGACTTTTCTTGATACAATTTGAATCATCTTCACACATTATGTTTGTGAGTTTAAAAGAACATTCTAAGTGTCAAGACAGTTGTAGTTTGTCGTGCAACTGTTAAAGCATAAAACAGAAAAAAGATACATGTCATTATTACATAACTATAAAGACTACAAGTCCCAAAAGTGGCATCGGCATAACTTCATCTCTCCACAATTTGTCCAGATCTGCTGAAGTCTGTGGAGCTCAACATGAGCAGACCTGGAATAACTCTCACCTCTTTTAATGCTTTACTCATGAAGAAGATGATTGAGATATAACTCTATTATCTTCACAACCTACTGCAGTGACTTTGTCTATTTAAAAGAACATTTTACAAGTCAAACATTAAATGTGTAATTACATAAAAGTAAAGAACAATGACATAGTATTATTATTATTATAATAATAATATTATTTGTCACCTGCCATAGACCACCACATTAGGGGAGCACACAGGGTGAGTTACTGCTAAACACTAAGTTTAGCAGTAAGGACTGAGCTGTCAGAGCTCAGTATTATTTGTTGTGATGCTTCTGTAAGAGCTCACCGAGGTAAAGTTAGACAGAATCACACAGTTGTTAAGAGATAAATCAAACCTCTGTCTTATTGTAGTAAAGTAGACAACAAGATACAACTGGAGTTTCATTTATATCAGCTGTCTTTAAAGTGCTATGAATTATATTGATCTGTATACCAGAGTGATGGACAGAAGAGTGTGGGGCATGTCTACAAAGTGAAAAAAAAAGATGTTTATGAAGTATTTTCTCCTAAACTTAGGGTTGCAGTATCATTATGAGGAGGTAATACATATGTGTAATGATTTTCATATCCATGTAATGCTTCATTGTGAAGTTATTGAATATTACTTGTACCATCTCTTGTTGTTGTTGTACTTTGTAGACAGTTCCTACACACTTGATTTTCTGCCAGTCTCACATAGAGATTAATACAATAATTCATACTGCTGAAAGCATGGTTGATTTCAATGAAACTCTGGTTGTATCTTGTTATCTACTTTACTATGATCAGACAGAGGCATCATCTGTCTCCTAATAACATGTCATTTATGATCTATTGAACACAGAAGGTCAAATCCGTTGTGAGTGTGGGTGAGTTCAGGAACGTCAGCGGTTCACACTAGAATGTGACACATTTTAAAGAGTAGTGTGAACTGTCAACCAAAAAAAAAAAAAAAAACTTATCTAAGCAATAAATCCAAATCTGGCACTTGGGCTTGCAGTGTGATGTACGGTACCCTTCGACTTCTATAGGTGCCAGGGCTGCTTGGAGCAGCATCTAGTGGCCGTCAGTGGCACTGCACTGAAATGCAGCCTTCATTTTGGAATTGAGGTTCTTGTTTCAAAAGGTTTTACCATAATGTCCAAGTGACACCTGAGACTGTATCAAAGAACAAGAGATTTTGAGAAAATGAAAAAGCGTGTTGTACGTACATACGGAGGGGCGAAGGTTTTCACTTTGACTTCTTTCTCCTGCTTGCTTTTGACCTGTAAAACATCACACATTTGTGTTGTGCAGTAAAAGTGGTCTCAGCCCCTCCCTCCCCCAGCGGGCTTCACACCCTTTAGTGCGTCTGCTTCAGTGGTCACTGTGTTAATCAAACTGTCAGCATTGTTTCGCTTTACTGTCTGCCCAGAGAGACACAAGCAGCTTTAGAAATCGTCCGAGTGCACTCACCAGCGCTAAACTGTGGCCCACACACTTCAGAAAAGAGAATCTGCTGATGCTCCGCTCAGTGCCTAGGAGCACTCCCAGATGCTTCCTCAGGGTTTTTAGAGTGACATCAGGATAAACTCTAATGGAAACAAAAAGTGTTTACCACAACACAAGCCCTGTTAAGATTAGGAAATATATAATCAATCAAATGTACAGTATGTTAGTGTAGATTACTTCCAGTGTTTAGTAATTTTAAAGTAATATTTTCTTTGCATTGCACTTGGCTTATGGATAATTTAATGACTAACAGGTGTTTGTCTATTTTTGTTCCTGGAAATGTTAAAAAAAAAAAAAAAGTCAAGATGTATTTACTGTAAATAAGTGCAGAAATTGTACACACAAATATCTGCGGTTTAGTCAGCCTCAGTTAAAGTTATGTAAATTGTAACCAGTAAACAGTGATCTGATGGTTGAAGGATTTAATTCCCTTTGCATTCACTGTTGATGTAAATTCTCTAAAATATGTTTAAGCAGTGTAAAATTGTCATGACACGGCACTCGTTGAAAAAGTACCAGATTTCTTTTATTTAACTTGTTCCACTTGTGTCCTGTTGTCCAGTTATATGTCATCATATCAAAATAATCTCATCCATCCAGCCACCTCCTCTAGCTCCTCCAGGCATTCCCAGGCCAGCTGAAAGACATAGTCCCTCCAGTGTGTCCAGTTGGAGTTGTAGTTTTGGTAACCAGGGACTGGCCCCCGCCCTCGGCTGCCACCCAGACCACACAGCACCGGACCCTTCCTGCAGGGTGGGCCCACAGGAAGGCATAGTCATAATTCTTCTGAATTACTCTTAGTCTGACCTGTCACCTAAGACCATTTTTTTCCTGGAAGACCCTAACAGGGGTGAATTGCCCCTGACAACATAGCTCCTAGGATCACGCAGGCACACAAACCCCTCCACCATGATAATTTGGTGATTCAAGGTGGGATAAAAATAATCTGCAAAATAAATTAAAAAAATCAAAGAAATGCACAGTACAATCAAGATAATGAACAGAATTACTGAGCAAATTAACCATAATGAACAAGAAAATGTTAAAAATGAACAGAAAAAAATGAATAAAAGTGAACAAAATTGACAAAAAATGAGCAGAAATGAACAAAGTAATGAAGAAAAAGAAGAAAACAAGCAGCAAAATGAAGAGAAATGAATGCAATAATCAAGACTACAGACAAGAATGAACAGAATATACTGAAAAATGAACTAAAGAAAAGGTCAGATGTGTAGCTCCGCCTACCTGATGAAACCCGCAGAGATGAAGCTGTCGATGGCGTTGGCCGGGACTTTATTGAGCTTGGTGTTCCACTGGTCATCAGGCACAAACAGCACATGCAGCTCAACGAACTGGAGCCAGACACAAAACAAGACCAACGTGTGCTTTAAAAGATGAACCAGGAGTAAAAAAAAAAAAAAAAGAACAATGACAAATAAAACTAGCATGAAAATGAACAAAATAATCAAGAAAATTAATAAAACGGGCAACGAAAGGAACCAAATGGATCACAATTCTCGGGAAAATGAAAACTGGAAAAATGAATAACAGTTAATTTGACAAAAGGAGTAAAGTAGGAGTAAAAGGAGTGAGGAGTAAAATCATCCACAGAATAAAGTAAAATTACAACAAAAAAAAAAGAAATGAGAGTAGATTGACAAAATAATCAAGAAAATGAGCAAAATTCAATCACAAAAAATATAGAAAATAAAAAAAGGACTAAAATAACAGCAAAATGAGATAAGGAACAACAGATGAAAAAAAAGAGACTAATACCAATGTGTATGATGAAAATGAAAATGACAACAAGCAGCATTTCTGGCTGGTGAAAAAATGAGCAATGAGAGGAAAAAATAAATAAAATAATCCACAGTATAATGTAAAATTAAAGAAAAGAACAAAGACAAAAGAAGAAGATAAGCAACAAAGTGAAGGACAAAATGAAAAACAAAAGAACACGAATATTCCAGAAAGAAACAGGATCTTTGGGAAATTCTACAAAAATGAACAATAGTGAATAACAACATTAATAAAATGGACAAAGTTAAACAATGTGTAGATGTTTGCAGATCCTTTGAGCACTTACTCAGTTACATTTTACTTCACCTCAATGAATAGGACTAAAAAAGGTTGACATTTACAAATTTTAGAAAATAATCAAATACGAAATAATCAAAATGACCAAACAATCTAGTAAATTATGAAATGAATAAATTAAGCAAAAAAGTGAGCTAGAAAATTCTACAAATAAAAAAAAGAAGATAAGCCACAAAATAAACTGAATATGGTCAAAATAAGCACAAATGAAAAAAAAGAATTATTAAAAATTAATTATACAATTAAGAAATCAAACTAAACAAGAACAAAAACAAATCCACAAAATAAGCAACAAAATGAGCAGAAATAGTAAAACAAGTGAACAAAATGAACACCAAAAAATAAAATATGCAAGAAAATGGATAGAAGTAGTTATGATCAAGTAAATCTATGAAAATTGATAAAAATACAGAAATTGAACAAAAAATGAAGCAACAAATTATAAAAAAAAGCAAAAATAGTCAAGTTGCCAAAAACAAATGTAATGAGTAACAAAAAACTGAACAAAATAAACAAGATGTGCAAGAAAATGAGTAAATGTGAACAAAGAGCAATGACACTAGTAATGTAAAATAAAATAACAAAATATTAAAAGGAAGTTCATAAAAGAATAAAACAGCCAACAAACCTGAACAAAACAAGCAACAAAGTGATCAATATAATCCAGGGCATGAACAAAAATTAACAAAATTAACAATATGTAATAAATGTATGTAATACATAAATTGTAATACATGTAATACATATTTATTACATAAATATGTAATAAATGTACTCGCTACTTGAGTAGTATTTATGATTTACACTTAGATTTACTCAAATATGTTTAGGAGTACTTCTACTTGCTAAGAAAGTAATAATGCTTTTACTCGAGTACTGTTTCTGTGTACTCTGCCCACCGCTGATGTTATGTGAATATGTGAAGGCGGCGTACGTACGTACGTACCTTACAGCTGGCTGCTCTCTCCTCTGGATACTTCACTGACTCACAGGACAGCTCCATCACCGCTCACCAACTCCACTCCACAGCTCACCAGCACCAACTGCAACAAACTGCAGGCTTCACTTGATCCTGGAAAAGCCTGGTTTCTAGTCATGTGAAGGCGTGTTCTGCAGACAAATAGTTCAGCCTCATCAAACCCACTCGGGGCCAGTGGAATTTCTTTTACGAGGACGCCAGCACCGGTTGCTCTGGTGTTCATGATGACAAACAGAGGGGAGGACCCTGGAGCTCCAAGGTGGAAGATGTTCCCAAGAAGTAGATATGTGAGCGTGTTAAATACAACATTTGTCACTGCTTTGATAAACAAAGAGGAGCATAGTGCTGCTCAGAAATGTATGTATATCAAACAATTTACATTAACAGTTGTCGCTCTTTTTTTATTTGGTTAAAAAAATGCTTTATAAATTGTAACATTCGTTCATTCATTGTTGAATTATTTTGGTAATTTTTCAGGTCCCTTCATAAACATGTGCAGAAAAGATCAAGGGGCAACAACCGGGGCTGTTCAGTGAGGCCAATGCAGAAGGAACTTTATGTTGTAATCCCACTGCTCGGCCGCTGGGGAAGCGATTGTCTGGCTCCAAGAAGCTTTTCCCCATAGAGATACTTGTGATTCTGTCTGAAAATACTAAGAAAATACATTTTTTTCATGGGTCATCATGGTCTCAAATGTTTTATTTGGACCCTCTTTTATGTAACGTGGTGGTCCATCTTTAACTTTTTTTTGCTTCGTTATTACAGTAAATAATCCAACAAATCACCGCTGTGCTGGGTTTGATTGACATGTCGCTGTAGTAGCAGCTCACTAGTGAAGTCAGATCAATTTGGACCTTTGTATCTTCTATTTATTCAATATGTTCATAGTTATACATGGGTTACACTGAGCTAAGTGTTTACACTAACAACACCATAATATGACTTTGACACAGCATGGTGAAGTTTTACTGCATCAGTAATGCTGCATGTTTTTACGTGCACTGTTAAACATAGTCCTGAGTTCTACTGTTGTTTATTTTTACAATTTGATTTCACCACACATTTAAGTGATTACCGGTCATGATCATTCAAGATTTTTTTTTTTCCCCAACCACATTTTTGTCTTCAAAAATGATGGTTCCCCACTATCCTTATATCGCCAGCTGAAACATAATCACCCATGAAGAAATCATCCAACGGGAGGCTCGGACCCATTTGCTTATTTAAATCGAGGTGGTGACCTTTTTTTGGCCAGGCAGTGTATCAAATTTACGTGATGTCCCTGAAAGGAGCAGCGGCAGCCACGCCCTTTAAACAAAACCGGAAACGGTGTCGAGGAAGAAGTTGTTAGCCTGCTAGCAGTAGCTTCACAAACCATAAAAGCTTCATTTTTTACTTTTAAGAGATATAAACATCTGAAATCTCGATCATGTCTGGATCATCCAACATCATAGCAATGAAGAAAATTGTCCAGCAGTTGCGTCTTGAAGCGGGTTTAAACAGAGTTAAGGTAGGTTGACTGTAGTTTGCTACAATTTTAGGGCGTGTTCGGTTTCTGTTATTTGCTCGTTTTTTTGCGATGACAATGAAGTTCGACGTATTTTAATCTGCATTTTAATCTTTTCATTAATCTCACGGTAGTAATTACTAACTAATATAGGGACTGCTTTCCACAGGTGTCCCAGGCCGCGGCTGACCTGCAGCAGTTTTGCCTTCAGAACGCCCAGCAGGACCCGCTGCTCACCGGCATGTCGTCCAGCAACAACCCGTTCCGACCGCAGAAAGTCTGCTCCTTCCTATAGCAGCGTCTGCCTCCGTGAGTCCCACACCGCACACCGGGGCCGGGGCCGGGGACGGGGCCGACCGCACACTGTGGGTCTCCCTCCAACAAACCAACTTATTTGACCAGTCGATGAGAGCGCATTCATTTCAGACAATCTTATATCACTTTTGCGTAATACAGTCAGTATAACATCGATTAATTTCCCCCCTTGTCGACCACGACTAAAAACCAAGACCCGTACTGTAACCAGAGGTGGGTACTACTCGAGTACATTTACTCCTTTACATGTTATATGTTAATATTGGCCACTATGGTGCTTACATGTGCTGTAAAAGGTTGGATGGTTTAAAGTCATTTTGAGTATTGTTTATTTTTTATCAGTTTTAATATTTTGTTCATATTATTTTCTTTCCGTTCACTTTCCTGACCATTTCGTTCAATTTTACCAATTTACTCGATTTTCTTCATTTTGTTGTTTTCTACTTGATTTGTTTATTGAAACACCTTTTGATTCTTATTTTTGCTCATTTTTTCTTTTAATTTTTGTACACTACTCATTTAGTTCAATTGGACTAATTTACTTATTTTTTTCTTGATTTACTATATTTTTTGCTTATTTTACTTTGCCATTTTCACTCACTTTCCTGATTGTTAAATTTCACTTATTTCAGTGTTCACCTTTTTGATTTTTTCCCCCCAGATTTGGTATATTTATACTCCTTTTTGTTGCTTTTCTTACCTCTTGTCATATTTGTTCATTTTCCTGATAATTTTCCTCTGTTGTTCTCTTTCACTTTGCGTCATATAAAATCTGGTAACTGCGTTGGAGGTGGCCTGTTCTGTGCTCAAACTGCAAAACAGTACATTAGGTTTCCCCCCCTCTCTTCCAGGTAGTGGACATCACAGTGCCTTGTTGACCTGGGCTGCAGGACCTGCACCATGGACTGGAACTGTCTCAGGCGTGTTGGGGAACAAGCAACTAACTTTTTTTTTTTATTTTATTATTTGACCTTTGTCAGATCTCATACAAAGTATTTCCTGGTGCCTGTGAACTCAGCAAGTGTCTTAACCTACTTGATGAGAATTGACTCACACATATGTGCCTTTGAATTGTACATTTTTCTTACGTGACTGAGAAATAAATTTTTCCACATTTTAAACTTGTACTTAAATGTTTTATTAAAAGAACTGACACATTTGCAGAACTATGTGCTTGAGTTGTTTGAAGAGTCCACCATTTGTGCATCACTTCCACAAATATTTTAATGTAAGGCTGGGTGATTAAAATGTTATATTTTTATCATGACACATTTGTCAAAAGAGTTTCACAGATCTAAAACATACATGTTTGAATCTTGCCAACTGCTCAGCTTGCACTTCATTTTGCTTAAAATGAAAAAACCTAAGGTGTTTTTGTCTCACCGTGTCATATTTTCATCTTGTTACATCTTTCATATTGATTCTAGTCATTATGTTACATCTTTATGGATCTTTACCACAATGTCTTAAGATTTCACAGTGTGCTGCAGTTTTCATCTTTTTGCATCTTTTGCAACTTTCACTTTTTAAAAAGTTCTTAAGTTTATATTGTTTTCATCTTCATTTTCAACAAATTGCATCCTTTATGAATAATCTCTAAACCATAAATAACCAGTTTGGTTTCTTTGGGTCAGCAGCAGAAATTAGCCTTGAAACTGGAAATAAATCATGATTTCATATTCAATTTGATAATTATCAGTACCGACTGACAAAACAATGTTCAGCCAAATCACCCAGCTCTGTTTTAAGTGTGACTTGGGAACAAATAGAAAAAAATGGTGTTTGATTTTGAAGGTGACCACATCCCAAACCTGACTATTAGGTTTTAGGATCCACACCTATAGTATGTACTGACATCGATGGAAACGGGATGTCTGCTGATGCTTCTCAAACACGCCGGTCACTGGAATTCCATCCTCTGTGGTGTCCCTGACGCGCCTGCAGACTCTTTCACCTCTGACCTCCAGCTGCACACAGCTTTACAAAAGCTGGAACACAAACTCCAGTTAACTGTTGCCGGGTTTCATCCACAAAGACTGTTCCTTAAGTCCATTTGTGTTGCGACCACAAAACGCTCGTATTTGTAGAGAATAGTTGAGTCCACTGTTCTGACCACACAGCAGGTTGAGTGAATTCAAAGCTGGAATTTCCTCCTGCAGGCATCCATCTCATGACGCTGAAAATGGAAACATTTACATTGTTTTTGAAAGGTTGACAACACAGTGAAGTACAGTTACAATGAATGGACCATTTTAAAGTTACCTTTTTTTTTTTTAAAACACATTAAAGAATGCTATAAAAATGTTCAAATAAACTCTAAAAGCAAAGAGGTCCACTGCCTTTACATGGAATTTTCAGAAAACATCAAAAATGTAAACACTTCAAGGTGACATGACAGTTTGACAGAGAAACATGATCTCTGCTCTTCACCATGGATTGAGTATATGTACTAGTGACACGAACCGTCTCACCCATTGGTTTCTGAAGTGCTGTTTTTAAGGCCAATTAGTTTGCAACTTCCTGGTCTCCATTTTGGAGCCAAACCTAACAACTGACTGTATTTGGACAAAAGGATTGGGGCTGTGGGGGCACAACAGATGAGGGGTTTGTGGGTAAAGTGATGCTGAATGCTGGTTTAATGACTGTAAAACATCAAGAAGCGTTGCCTCAGAGTCATTTTATAGAGTGGAACCTCTGAACCTCATCCACCGTCTGGTAAAATGTGTTTCATTAAATAAACAGAGCTGCTCTTCACACAGAACATAACAGTTGAAACGTTGAGGGACTCACCTTCAGGACCCACTCATACTCTCCAAACTTTGAGTCAAATGTTCCCTTCTGGAGAGAGCGGAGTTTGAGGGTGAATCGCGGTCCCAGCTCCTGAATGCCAACTTTCTTCTCATTCTTGAAGATATACCTATGAAAAAAGAACAATGAGATTAATTTTTTTTAATTATTTATTTATTTATTTCTGGTTGAGTGATATCGTATTTATTTTAAAACTATTGCACTTAAACCGGTTTCCCAGCAATAATCACTGATGAAGTGCAATATAGTTATGAAAAAATATAACTACACTTATAGGAATTTGATTTCACATAATTGCAGCATTGTTATTGTTGACTTATTGTAAACAGGCCTACAGTACAAAGAAAATTTACAAACGATATCAAACTTTGTTATCTAGTTGTATTGGGAGGTAAGTAAAGCCTCAGATTCAAAATGACTAGGACTGCACTTGGTAAAATATTAATATTGTGATAATTGTGGAAAACAGAGCGATTTCTACTTGAATCTACTCTGTTAGTTGTCAAGGAGAATGTGCAAAAAAAAAAAAAAAAACAACATCAGGCAGAAATATGCATCTGCTGCTCGTCCTGCTCAGGGTCACGGGGGCAGCAGCCTAAGCAGAAAAATCCAGATTTCCCTCTCCCCAGCTCCTCTGGGGGGGGGGGGGCCGA
>JAQQAE010022146.1:0-10314 GCA_029823295.1 Pseudamia nigra | reverse complement strand
CGGTTCATTTTTCAAAACAAATAAAAAACCAACATGAAAAAAAAACATATAAAAAACCAATATGAAAAAAAAAAAAAGTCCATACATTATACAGTATCTGTACTACTGGCAGAATGTCCAAATAAAGACATAAAAATTATCCAGCTGATCCAAAATGCTGCAGCACAAATTCTAACTTTTTGACAAAGCACATAGTTAGGCCAAGGCTTTGCTCTCTACCTCTTTTTTATCTCCTTCTTTAACTCTTCTCCTACCTCTCTCTAAATCTCTTCCCTTCCTCTCACTCTCTCTCCCGCCATCTCCCTCTTTCCCTCTACATATTCTCTCTCCATCTTCCTTTTCTCTCTCCATTTCTCACCCTCTCTCTAGTCACCTCTCTTTCTCTGTCCCTCTCTACTCTCCCTTTCTTATTTTTTTATTGTTTACTGTGATACTAACTTGCATTTTCCCTGTAGTTTTGTGCTTCCTCCCTCTGTTCTGGGTCTCTTGATGTCCTTGCTGAGTCTTTGCTGACTGTGGACATCATCCAATGTCTGTGTTGTGTGTTGTTGTTTTGCTACTCTCTTCTTTTGTCCCTCCTCTGTCCACTAACCCCAACTGGTCGAGGCAGATGGCCGCCTACCATGAGATGCTGGTTCTGCTGGAGGTTTTTATCTCCCATTGTTGTTGAAATGGGTAACATAGCAACATGGTTTTTGAGTATACTTTGAGGTATACATCACTTATTTCTCCAAAAATATTGGTCAAAAATATTGACAAACCATTTCCACTACTGTTACAATTATAACTCCCGAATGAGCATCCCATATGTTACCGATGGGGCTCGGCTACCTTAGCCCTGAGTCTGTTCAGAGGACTTTAAAGAACACGCCATTGACATGACAAAAAGATTTGTCAAACGTGGATATCCAAAATCATGCGTCACCAGTGCTTATGAATTGGCTTTAGGTAAGAGCCGTGATAACTTACTCAAAAAAAAGTCAAAAAACCAAAACATTTTTCTGTGACATGAATCACTCAGTATTGAATACCTTTGAAAACCATAGAATCTATTTTTAAAAAACACTGGTATATTTTGAAATCTGACTGTGAACTCAGATACCTTCAAGAACTTGTCACTTTTTGTATACAAAAGGGGCAGGAATCTCAGAGACCACCTGGTTCATGCAAATTTTACTCACCAACTAGCTGCCCCAATGCCAATGCAAACTTATCCACAACCTCGACCTGAGGGAAATTACCGCTGTGATAGTTGTGCACAATGCAACAACACCACAAAAACAAAGTATTTTGTGCACCCCCAGACAGGAAAAAAGTTTCCCATAAAAAGTATCATAACTTGTGCTTCTACACATGTCAATTATATGATACGGAGTCCCGGAGGTCTGGCATACATTGGAAAAAGAGCTAGAAAATTAAAACAATACATTAGTGAACATAAAAGTTCTAGTCGTAGAAATGATAGGGACTATCCGGTTGCCATCCATTTTGATAATAACCACCATAATATTAGCTCCTTTCGATTCTGTGAGATTGAACATGTTCTGAATTTTTCTGAATTCTGATTGGTGTGGCTGGTGCCCTTATTCTACGCACCTGTTGTTAGAGACAGATGTGCGAAGTGCTCAGTTTTTCAGATACATAAACCACTATGACACAACAGATGTTGAGTAACTTTTCTTTTCAACAACAGCCTAATCTTTGCAGGTTAACTTCAAGTCATGGCTGGCATCTATTTTGCTGTGCTCAGCTCCGCGTTTAGCTCTACATTGGTCATGTTATTGACTTATTTACTTTCCAGCAACTTACAAACAAAAGTGGAGTGGGAAAAGGTCCACAAGTGACATAAGGATAGTGGGGAACCATCATCTTCGAAGAAAAAATGTGGTTGGAAAAAAAATCTTCAATGATCATGACTGGTAATCACTTAAATGTGTGGTGAAATGACATTGTAAAAAAAAACAACACTAGAACTCAGGACAATGTTTAATAGTGAAAGTAAAAGCATTTCCACACACACAATACAAAGGCAGCTCCAGGGATTGGGACTAAATAGCGATGTAGCCTTAAGAAAACTACTTATCAGTGAGGCTAATCAGAAAAAAAGCTTCAGTTTGCTAGGGAGCATAAAGATTGAACTCTGGAGCAATGGAAGAAGGTCATATGATCTGATGAGTTCAGATTTACCCTGTTCCAGAGTGATGGGCGCATCAGGGTAAGAACAGAGGCAAATGAAGTGATGCACCCATCATGTTTAGTGTCTGCTGTATCATTCATCAGCCTGAAATTGTTAAAGAGTTGTTCAGGGACTATGAGACATCATTTTCATTCATGGATTGGCCTCCACAGAGTCCAGACCTCAACCCCACTAAGAATCTTTGGGATGTGCTGGAGGAGACTTTGCACAGTGGTCCGACTCTCCCATTATCAATTCAAGATCTTGGAAAAAAATGAATGCAACTCTGGATGTAAATAAATGTTGAGACATTGTGGAAGCTTACTGAATCGATGCCACAGCAAATGTGTGCCGTAATCAAAGCTAAGGTGGTCCAACAAAATATTAGTGTGTGACTTTTTTTTTGGCCAGGCAGTGTATAATCACACTATGAAATCATGACATTTTCTGAAGTTGAAACTAAAGTGAAAAGAATGATTTTGTTTTGTTTTTTGCCTACAGCATGCACGGTAATGACAGACAGAGGCACAAGACAAAGGAGACATACAGTACTTTTATTTATGCATTCAGGCTTAAACAAAATGTCTTATTTTAACATTTCTATTACACTGAGAAAAACAGATTTGAATTCACCCAAGCGCCACCATGGTGACCCAAGGCAAACATCATCCACTTACAACTCTGCTAAGAATGCATTTATAGCATGTAAGGAGAAGGTGCAAAATCTTGATTTGCTTTTCACTGACATGAGTACATTTGTACTGTACATTCTGTCACTCACACACAAAGTTGCACAGTGATTTTTCCACTTTATCACTTTTATCTCACACTGCGAGATATGTTTCAAAGGAGGAGGAGTGTGAATGTTCCACCTGTCAGTCCCTGAATGTTTATAGCAGAGAACACACACCATACTCACTCATATGCCACCTATGTTCATAAACGCAGAAGAACTGTCAGACTTGTTTTGCTGCTAATTGCCTATGCTAATTTTATCTCCAGAGCTGCAGTAAAAATATTAGTACAAAGCTTCTCTCTATGCTTAGATGTGCTTTCTGTCCCTGGTGTGTTAGAAAAATAAATACAAATCTGGCAAACCTCATAAATCTTATCATAAAAAGTCAAGTTTGTCACTCAACACAATGCTGCACACGGTTACAGTGTTGACTCATTACTTACCTTTGTTGCTGCTGTAAATGTATAGATTTTGAAAAGCCACAAAACAGTGAAAACAACATTTAGATGTACAACACAGGTCCTTAATCTGACAAGCAAATTTGACTTTTTTTATTCCTACCAGCATTAGTGCATTTCCTCGGCCACAATTACAACCTTCCCACTTTTAAATATGCCACTTATCAACCTGGGATTTGACCTCCAATCACAGTGTGACCTTTGAACTCATAAGCCTGATGCTGGGATATTCCCGTTTGAGTGCCATGGTATTGACTCAGAGGCTATTGGTTCAGCTAATTGCTATTTGCATAGCTATATTAGTATCCCAGTACTGCCTCTGTGACATTTCAATCTTTTTTCCCTTTTCTTTCATTCTGTGTCTCTGGCTCCGTCTTGTTCCTCGCATTCTGGGGAAAGGAATTAGACACTGTTTGGTGTGTGATTAAGTATTCATGCTTAAAGTAGCGACGAGCAGATCTCAGGAGAGAGAGCCATGGAGGAGGAGAGCAAACATTAATATGCGCTTAATAACTCTTTCTATCTGCTTCTTTGTTTTCCATTCTGTCTTTGTCGGTCTGTCTCTGACTCGGTTTCCGCATGTTCTTTTGTGAATTATAAAAATGTTGAACTTGAAACAACTGAATAAAGACGGAAAAAAATCTCATGAAAATTTTACAGTTTATTGCAGAATGGAACTTTTGAGTAAATATCAATAGAACATGCATTTGTTAAACAGAGATGGAAACTGCTGAATGGATGGTCCAGCAAATTTACACCATTATGTTTGAGAAAAAAGTTTATGACCAGGAGTTGCAGGTTTGATGCATAAGGTAGATGCCATAGCCTATCACTGCCACACTTTATCTTGGAGTTGAATTTTGATTTTCAAGCTGCATTATGAATGGGGCCAAAATTACATGGTTGATGAAGTGTGATACCTCTCTTACCAAAAAAGGGCCAGATCAAGAAAAGGTTTGCACTGCATTCACATGTCTTAACCATGTGCTAATGTGACACAAAAATACTTTACAATTCACCAAGCACTTGCAAAGCATGCACAAGGTTGAAATTCACACAAACTGCACTGTGGAGCAGAGAGTGTCAAGGTTGCAGTGGTGCTATTTGCATAGATGCAAATAAAAACAAATGAGGGAATATTCATACATTTTTCACAAAATCCTCCTCTTTCTATGCAAATAGTGTCTAATTCAGAAAACAGTGGTGTAAATTGCAAAGTTCATGTTATTTACGCAAATGGCTGTCGTGTTTAACCTCGCAAACTAACATCTCCATGTCTGCCTGTCTGTCTATGATTCCTTCACTTTCTGAAGAACTGTGGGTTTTAAAAGACTTGAATGATGTTTAATTAATGTTTAGTGACGTTAATCATCATCTCATCAGTCAGATATGGAGGGATCAGCATAATATGTGTGTTTTATTAGATTTTGTGTGTTTAAGTATAACCAGACTACTAGAATCACATTGCTTTGAAACATTTCTCACACATTGCTCGAGTTATCCGCAGTTTAACAGTTAGACATTCAAAATAAATCCTCAGGTAACCTATTGCACTGTGCACAAGAGCACATACTATCACACAGATGATCATTAATTCCACATACAGTTATCTCTGACATGCCCCAATTACAGACAGGACTAGGAAATGAACCACTGTGTACAGTAAACTGACCATCCATCCATCCAACTGACCAACATCAGCCAAATCACACACAAAAGAAATGATGGAGGCCATAAATAATTGTTCATTATGTACCAGTGGAGGCAGTTGAGTAGCTGTGATTAATGATCCAAAATGTCTACACAGTTTTTGTCTCAATCAGTGATTACCAGTGCACATGAAAATACACGCTGTAACACAGATGAGAATGACAGCTGTTTAAATAGGCCATCACAGTGAGAGAATTAAAATCTATGAGCTCCTCATCACGGTAAATATGCAGTGGATTCTTCTGTTCCCAAAAGCAATGCTGACTTCAATCCACTTGTGATTTGACAGAGCAGCACATTCCTGACCCAGCAGATGTAACTGTGATGGGTGCATGAAACTCTCCCACACTCGTCTAGAAGCTGTTGTAAAATCTATAAATATGAGGTAAGTGTCTTAATGGTTGTGCAGTGTGTGAGCCAAAAACAAGCAACAGCAAGTTGTAGAACAAACAACTTGTAAACTTAATTTAACAAAAGCTTATTCAAGCTAACAAGTTACAGTGCATTTCAGCCAGCTCACAATCTGCCTCTTGCATTTTCTGTTATTCAGAATACACAGCATTGTCACCTCATAGTCCAACATAAGCAGAACACAACAATGGTCCAAGGTATGTTTTTCCTACAGGATCAGTGTAAACTTTGCAATTTATGAAGTTTCCCTTTCAAACCAGTCTGTGTTATGATGTGCAGAGAAACACTGGACTCTGACGGACAAATAGAGCTTAGGTTCAGCACTTTGTGAGTATTTTTTACAACTGCACATCATTAGCGTTAAATATTTAGTGAATAAGTCACAAAACAGGAGCAGACTGCCCACACTAAAGCACCACAATTGCTGACACAGTTAATAGGTGCAGTGGAATTTCTGTAGATCAGTTTTGTTCTGTTTTAAGGAAAGTGACAAGCTTGTTCTTTTCTATTATTAATTAATTTTGCCCATCTGGCAACCAGAAAATCCATCTGACTACTTCAAATGCAACAGTGCCAATGTCTGTGTCATGTAGTACTATCCACAGTTTATGTGGTCTGCTATTGTCGGGATCCTAAGTTAGACTTGAACTCCATTTTGTTTAAGATTTCCATTTTCTATCCACTATACCAGTCTTATACCTTTATCACTGTATTTGTGTGTGAGTGTTCATGCGTGCCATTTTTATGCTTATGTCTTTGTGTTTATCCTGTGGTTTCCCAACTCTCCAAATGTACCGTGCACATGCCGTGCCTCACAGAGCATGTGTCTTTCAGAGTAAAATGTCAGTCTCATTCCACTGTTATTACTTGAGGGACGAAGAGGAGAGTTTTACTCTGTAATCTTAGCCTCCCTGTGGCTACTTTTCAGTCCCTCACATACCTGAAAACACACTTGCCACAGTTACATAGAAGCTTTTAAACACCTTATGCTTAGACACTTCCATTATAACCAAAAAAATCATTTTGTTTTGTTCCTGCATTCCTGCTGCGCATGGCACTGCAAAGCTGTGGTGAAAGGTGACAAATGGTTCAGTTAAAAGCATCATGAAAAGAGCATTTGATTGACTGATTGATTGTTATGTCTTGGCCTGCGGGGGTGTGGATCAGAATAATGAAGACCTCCATGCCCGAGGTGTTTATTCAAAGCAGAATGTCTTATGAAATATCTTTTGTTCAAAACATTTGCCAAGATTTAGCTTTAAGGGAAATAATACCCTACCGGCTGTAATTGTTGAAATGTCTAAGTCCATTTCTTGCACTTAAAATACTATACATTCTGTATATAATCGCAGTTTTTGTTCAGACCTTGCATCACCATGGACTCTGGGCAATTGAATCAAGAGTGACCGGCTCTAATGGAAGGAGTGAAGGGTTGTAGAGCTTGCACTGGTTGCTTCAGTCAACATGTCATCCATACTGGATGTTTCTGGGTACAACACATAATATTTGCATTTTTCTAATCAGTTGCAATGAGTCATTTTCATACTAAATGGGTCATTTATCTATTTGGGGTTAAACTCAAAAAACACATTTGAGAGACAATCCCACTTCATTACGAGGGGCAGCATCACACAGATCTGAGATGGAGGATATAGTGGTTTATAGTAGCTTTTTATTTAGAAAACCTGCTGTTTGCTGCAGTTTGGGCAGGTTCATGCTCAGTTTTCCAAACCAACATTTGGTCAAAACTGAATCAAAGCGATTTTGCCTCAATCATATTCCATTTCAGGGAAAACTAGAAAGCACTCAGAGAGCACAGACCTCCACCAAGGCAGCTCATTTCCTCTATATGACATTATTAGGGCTTGTGTCCACAGGAAGTGTTTTTAGCACCCGCAGCACTCTCAGGGTTACTTTGTAGGTGCTACTGCCCAAGGCTTCATCCAGTGTTTTTTGTTGCTATGGTTCTGTGCAAGTCACTTGTCCTTTTCATGCAACAATGCGATGGATTACAATTGCTTAAAAAGCTGTAGGCAATTTATCAAGGTGAAGCCTATGTAGAGATTAGATCTGATGATTTCAGACATGCACCGAGTCAGTGTCTGTGTAAGTGAAGTGAGAACAGGCAAATGAGGGGTTTGGTTTACAGTACAGGGAACAGCCTTGCATGTAATGACATACCGACACATGATGCATTTCTAAGTTCACTGTTTACAGGGATACTCATGCAGTAAGGAGTAATGAATGAGTCAGAGGTGCATCTGTGGCTGTATCACAGCAACACATAAATATGTCCTTTTCACACAGTAATGTTCCAAACTGTAATGAATGTTCTGGATATCCACTTCCTTCATAAAATCATGAAAATTCTTCAGTATTAGGTCATAAACTGAGTTGTCAGTCAGTTCCCCCCCATCATGGTGCAAAAAAGTTTACACTGTTTTCTACCTAAGTCCCTGGATGGTGAGTATGTAGCAATTGTCAGTCACAGCTGTGTTCTAAAGACTGAGCAATGAAATGCCTTCAGTCCAGTGCAAACGCTGTATGCTGAGATGGTGATTTGTATCACCACCAAAATTTAATTATCTGATCCTTGTCCCATTTCACATTTTTCTTGAAAATGTCATCAAAATCCATTCATTACTTTTTGAGTAATTGTGCTAAATAACTAACTAACAGACAAATGACAGAAAAACATAACCCCCACCACTCCTTCGTGGAGCTAATAAGGTGTCAAATTTAGTAACTACGAAATCCCGAAAAAACACAGGCAATATGTAAAAGACCATGTTCACTCATCTTAGTTTAGTAGGTGTTTTGACTGAAAACCAACAAATTAAGCAAAAATAATGAAAACAATATCTAGAAAATAAACAAAAAATAAACAAAATAACAATCCAACCAAAAGAAGAACACCATATGAAGCAAAATGAAGAAAGCAAAATGTAAAATTAATTAAATGATAGAGACAGTGGACAAAGATGTACAGAAGTTGGTACACTGAATTTTTTTTTCTTTAAAGATAACTTTAAGCAAAATGAACAAAAATGAAGACAGCATCCAAAAAATGAAGAAAGGAAAGAAAAAATATTTAGAAATTTCACATCAGGTAACATTTTAAAATTTCCAAAAGCCCTCTAAGATGTATATTGGCTTACATGTGTGACAGAAGTAATACCATCTCAACAGCTTGCACGAGACCCATGCAGATGTTATCCCTGTCATGCATGAATTATGATAACCTACTTCAGAATTTTTTTCCCCAAGTTTTTTTATTACTCTTTAGGCATGAAAAAAAATATTCACCTTCATTTTTCCTATTTTTTCAATTTAGTGAACACATGATCAATCACAATTTCCTCAAATCACAAAATCAATACTTGGATGTTTAAACAATTATATTACTCCATAGTTGTTACTTGATGTCCCAATATTTGTTTTACCTGCAAGGGTCTCCTAGAATAGAAGGAATGGACAGATATTCCTCCCCTGCAAGGCGCATCTGCACTTCCGTCAGCCATCTTGTTTCAGAGAAATTATTTTTTTTTTGCACTTACAAAAGCTGACGAGTGGGTGGCAGCGTATGGCATGACACACTAGTGTCCACAGTAGTGACTGAGGTGCAACTGTGACATTAAGACTCATTCATAAAGGAGAAAACAACTTTTGAATAGCTGTCCAGTGTAGTGACCGCTGTCCCTGAAAGGATTGTGAGCAATATTAAGATTCAGTCGTCACTGAAGCGCATGCAGGAGAACCAAGAAAGCAACGGTAACAGGCAAAACTGTTCTTATCAGTGTCTGCTTGTTGCACTGTACCTTTAATGTTCTATTTGTCTGCTGCCTGTTGCCTGCAAACAAATGTCTATGATCAGCCAATGACTTATAATTTCAGGTGTGGCAGATGAGAAGAGGTACAGTAGGTGTTCAGGGAAGCAGAGCAGATGAAGCAGATGGAGTGGGGCAAGAGATGATGAAGGGAAAAAAAACAAAACAGAATATGCAGGGACATAGCACTAGGATGGAACCAGGTGGTAGACAGGTCAGGGACAGATCTGACAACTTGTAGTGGGGCAGCAGAAGTACATGCAACTAGCTGGGATGAAAGAAAACAACAGGAACAGGTACAGTAAATTACACTCGGGAGCTTAACACAAAGTCGACACATTCTAATCCAACGAGGGAGAGTGACTAGTATAAATATTGAGGCTTAGAGAGGGCAGTGAGAGCAAGTGAATGTGGTAGAAGACAGAAAAACAGGTGGAAAGGATTTGGTGAAGAGGGAACTGCTGACAGGACGGAGTGGCATGGGAGATGGAGTGGGAACCATGCCTCCAAGAAAAGCAGTTTTAAGGACAATAGGCTGGAAAAAAAAACTACAATTAGAATACATTTTTTGGTACAGTATATTGAGACAGTGACACACATTCTGCACAATATAAGATCAATGCTTAAATCTATGATATTTAAAAGTGAAGGTCTGAAAAATGTAATAAATGAGCTAAATCATTAATCAATTCTTTAAATGATTGTGCATCTTTAAACAAATATAGAAAATGAAGAACTGTCCTCTACCAATTTACCTCAGGACGTCAACTACACCTTTGTTGTAAGTATGATGACCCTAAGCCTTTCCATTTGTGGGAAATTACACAAAGAAGAAAATCAGGTCATTTTCATTTTCAGATCATTTTCAGATCAATCAATACAGATCAGGGCTCTGTATTAGGTCCACTTTTATTTATTCTTTATATAAATGATCTGGGTATTATTGGGTCAGAGGCTAATTTGCACTTTTATGCTGATGACACAGTTATTTACTGC
>JAQQAE010022145.1:0-10314 GCA_029823295.1 Pseudamia nigra | reverse complement strand
TTCACTAAGGGGTGTACTCACTTTTGTTGGCAGTGATTTAGACATTAATGGCTGTATTTTGAGTTATTTTGAGGGAACAATAAATTTACACTGTTGTATAAGCTGGACACTGACTACTTTTCATTGTGTCAAAGTGTCATTTCTTCAGTGTTGACCCACGAAAAGATATAATTAAATATCTGCAGAAATGTGGAGAGTGTACTCACTTTTGTGATACTGCAAACCTGTCATGCATGAATCATTAAAAAACTGTCGACATGACATTGTTAGCCTTGTGGTACTTTAAAATATTGTCACTTATTTTGAGCAGAGTAGTGGTTGAAAAATAGTTAAATTATGTACATCAGTGCACGTCATATATGCTTTAGACAGGGTGACCCAGTGGTGCAGTGGCTACCACTTGTGCCTCACAGCTAGAAGGTTCTGGGTTCAATCCCAACACTGGATGGTGGAGCCTTTCTGTGTGGAGTTTGCATGTTCTCCCCGTGTGTGTGTGGGTTCTCTCCACGCAGACGTTCTCCAATTTAGATGGATCTATGTGTCAGCCCGGCGATAAACTGGCGACTCATCCAGGGTGTACCCTGCCTTCGCTTAAGTCACCTGGGATAGGCTCCAGCACCCCCCGCCCCGACTCTCACGAGGATTAAGGGGTAGAAAGTGGATGGATGGATAGCCACAATATGAGCAAACATGTTCAAAATAATCAACAAAAACGAACAAAACACCAAAATTCAACAAAAAAAATCAATTAAATAACAAAATTAGAAAAATTATCAAAATATTCAAATAACAAAAATGATCAGAAATCAATGACAGCAACAAAATAAGCCAAAATGAACAAAACACCAAAATTAAACAAAAAAAAACCTAAATAAGCAGCAAAATAATCAAATAAGTTAACAAAAATGAATAAAAATCCACAATTACCATATTTTCCGGGTGATACGTTGCTCCGGAATGTTAGTCGCATGAGCCAAAAAATGCATAATGAAGAAAAAAACGTGTATAAAGTTGCTCTGGAGAACATGTCGCATTTGTCAACACGTTCAGTGTTAAGCAGGTATGGTTGTTACTGTTAATGTCTACATTTTACATTGTCAGTAATACAGATGCGGCAGATGCAGGTACACAAGCCTACAGAGACCTCTAGAGGCTGTCAGTGTGACAAACAACCAATACTCGAAATATGTAATGTACAAGTCGCTCCGGTATATTTGTCGCTCCCCTAGCCAGACTACGCAAAAAAACGCGACGTGTAATCTGGAAAATACGGGATATCAACAAAATGACTAAAACAGGTAAGTTAACAATAATAAACAAAACACCAAAAAAAAAAAAAATCAACTACGGTAAATAAGCAAAAATAATTTTCCAGGACAACTTTAGCTTTTCCATGATATTTGACTATTTCTCATTTTCCAGGATTTCCAGGAGGCGTGGGAACCCTGTTACTATTTGAAGCAAACTGGGCACACTGGATCTCAGTGGGTTCGGACTGACCTTTAAAGTGGCACATGCAGTGTAGCTGACATTAGGGAGGATCTCCACAGGCTCCTTGAACATCACTCTGAACGTATTCGCCGAGCCGTCGCAGCTGAAACCTGTGTCGTTCTGGCCGAGGGTGACACGCTTGTCGCTCTCAGTGATCTGCAGAACGGGGAAATATTTGACATGGATGAATAACAGTGTGCAAACATGGAGCATTTTGGACATATGGAATCATTTAGTGATGGACATAAATCAAGAAGTGAGGGGACAGAGAGGGAGACAAATTACAACAAATGCCCCCGACACGATAAGAGAAGGAGACTGCAATGACAAATAAAGAGAAATATCAGATTATACGGAAGACGTATGTGAACTTTTGTCTTCAGTACCTGGTTTGACACCCTAATGCAGCCTGCAGATGAAAACTTCTGCTACATGTTGATGATTTTGTACTGATTAGCCAACTACATTCCTATGTCAGAAACTAGTCTGGCTGCCTACGTCCATGAAGTCTGTACACTTGTATAGAGATTACTCAGGCTGGTTTTTCCTACCAGACTCCTCCTGCTCACTCCTCTGGGTACAACACTAGCTACAGTTACTACGGTTCGAATCCACAGACCGGCAGATCTGGGTGGGGAAGGTGACGGCCACCATCTGTCCCCACCCTCATCATCACCACTGTGGGCCCCTGAGCAACACCCTTAACCCCCCAGATGCTCCCCGGCCACTGCATGCAGCCGCCCACCCATCCCTTTTAATGTGGAGGAAAATTTCATGTATGTACAATAAAGAAACGCAATTTAAAGAGAAATAAAAAACATGGCGCTCTCTCTGCTTCAAGTGAGATGCAAAAGAATTGAAACTTAATGGACAGGTTAACTAGATACATTCAAAGTCATTTTAAATGACATGGAGGATAAAAAATTAAGGAATGTTTTCTCAGATTGATAATACTTACTGCTTATGATTATTTAGTATGTCTTTTGCTTATTTAGACGTACAGTATTTTATGCACCCCCATCTGTCTCATTCTCATCTACTCTGTTGCCGTTTGTGTCGTTCCCTTAACAGCATTAGCATTTTACTTTGTGCACGTATACTTCAAAAATAATTAAAATGTTTGTCATTTGTAAACATTATGTTGCTGAACAAACATGTATGATTTGCGACAGAATAACAGAAACGTGTTGAATTTAAGGCTGCAGTCTAGGCTGCATTTAGTAAAATACTGCAACTACCAGGGGCAATATTGCAATTATGATTTGAATCTATTGAGGAAAACACATTTTACTGTTTAAGTTAAACCCTAACAAATGAGTAGGTTACCTTAAGGAACACAAGAACTTAATAAAATACAGCAGCAAAGTGTGAGTTTTTCCCTAAATTTTGCCCAAGATCTATTACCATACAACAGAGGTAGTGGTTTTTCAGAATACACAAAAATTGAAAAATAAAGAAACAAAATAATCAAAATAGTGAACAAAATAAACAAAAATGAGAAAAATTAACAAAACAAGCAAACTATGAACAATTATATCACCGTAAAGGCTCCTAACTCTAGACCTTTATATTGTAGCCTGCAAATCAAGTGCCAAAGTCACTCCTTTTCCAGCTTTGACCCCCTGGGACCTAACTTATAGGAGAGCCAATGGAGAGAGGCAGATCATTTCCTGATCCTGAGTGAATTTTGCCAAAATGTTTACATATGATGTCTGGATTTAAAAGATTACCTTATGAGTAAAAAAATAGAAGTTTGATGAAAACTACTGCTATAAAAGAGTGTGAAACTAAATAATTATTAAGACTTCAAACAGGAAGTCATATCCTGTATGTGACAGTTACAATGTCACTTCTCCACAATCTGCTCAGAGCTGCTGAAGAGTCTGCAGCTCAGTGTGAGTAGACCTAAAATGATTTCACTACTTTAGTCTTAAAGAACAAGGTTAAATTTGCTGAGACAGTGGTAATTTAGGTGTATATCAAGTCCACTGACTGTACTCACACAAGAACCACTTATGCTTGAAACTGTGACTTTCTTGACACCGTCTTTTAAATCAATAAACATACATGTAAATGATGGTGTAACTCAGTCAGGATCAGAAAATTATCTGCAGCTTGCCACTGACTGTAATGCAATCTTCTTTTTAAAACTGATAACATGGAAAAGAGGCGGAAGGCCATAGGCATGACTTACGTCTTTCTGTAATTACACAGATATTGGTATGCAGTTAATTTTGCTACCCTAGTTGAATTACAAAAGTGCATCGCCAGCGCAGCATATTGTGACACAAAGCTGTATAACACATCCTAAAACTACACACCTGTTCACTGTAAAAATTGCATTTACCTGTATGTTGACTTGATAATCAGTGGGTCCATGTATCGAACCATACAAGCCAAAACCAACTATGGATATTCTTTTGTTTACATTGAATCTGGAGACACGGAGACACAAGCAACATAGTGAGAAATCTCAAGCTTTCACTGTCTGCATCTTACACAAAAGTTCAACTATAAACAAAGACTGTACCTGATCCTGTCACTGGTACCACTGTACCCCCATCGACTCTCAACCTGCTGGAATCTATTAATGCTGCATTCCTCCCCCCTGAGGCAGCAGCGGGGCCTGTCAATGTAGTCGACCCGTGGTTTGGGGTTTACTGTAAAGTGTAAAAACAGATTTACCACCTCCCGATCGAACAATATTCCAGACTGGGCAGGCCCTGTTGCACAAAAAAGAATATCAAACTGGTTTCTGTGGTTTGAATCATACAGTGTGGTTATTAGGAACATGATACATTATGTTTGTTAGTAGATGAAATGCTAACTAGTGTTAAACAGAAAAAGTGTCAGAAGAATTATTACCACTTAAGCAACAAGAATTATTTTTCTGATTTGCCTACCTGCAGCAAATTCCTCAACAGTCATAAGGGGGAAGCGGATGAGTGGGAGGGCTTTTCCCAGAACCTTCTGTTTGTTCTCTGAGGTTGGGGGAAGCTGTTGCCTGTAACACTCTGCCTCTGCCCAGCGCACCACTGCCCCAAACAGACGGTTCTCCCTGATGCTCAACGTGTCTCTTTCCAGTACTGCACATAATGTGTCTGCACCGACAAATACACATAAATGCTGATGATGAGCAAATGAAGAACAAAGAAAATAAAAGCTGGATTGGAAGTCGCACATACCAAGGTCAATGTCTGTAAAGCCCTCTGCGTTTATTGCATCTGCAGTATTTTTGTCTATGGTGTCCAGGCAGAGACTTGCAAGCTGAGGCTCATCAAATAACCTGGCCTGTAAAGACAGAACAAAGTCTGTAATGAAGGCTGAACCCTGTTCTCTATGAGGCAAAATCTGAACACACCTTCTGTTTCAGTGGCTTTATTTTTATTATTTTCAACATTGTACATTAATGCTGAAGACATCCAAAGTGTCAAAGAACCATATGAGATTGCACAGGAAGCAAAAAAGTGTTTAACAACCCCCAGTTTATATTGTAGATTGCAAAGGAGCCATATTTATCATTGACGGCAGCTTTGCACACTCATGGCATTCTCTCATCAGATTCACAAGGTAGTCACCTGGAGCCGTTTTCAATTCACAGGAGGGTCTTGTCAAGAGTTAAATTGTGTCATTTTTTGTCTTCTTGTGCTTTAGGCAATCAGTTGTCTAGTGCATAAGAAGGGTAGGTACAACAGTCATGTACCTGCTACTACAACTACTATACAAATACGCATTATGGCAAGAAACACTTGCCATAATGCTTAAGTGAAGACAAAAGACAGTCTGTCATTACTTTAAGAAATGAAAGTCAATCAATCAATTGTAAAAATTTCTAGAACTTTTAATGAGTTCTAAAGAGCAGTCAGCAAAACCGTCAAACACAGAGAACAACTTAATTAGAATTACCAGCCTCAGGAACCAGGGACGATTCTCATGAGAGTGAAGTTCATCATAGCATTTGATGGTTTTGGCAACTACACATTCAAACTTCTTCAAACTGACTGACCTTCATTTCTTAAAGTCATGATTGACTATTTTTCTTTACTAAACTGAGAGCTTCATGATGATAATATGAATTTGTATAGTAGTTGTAGTGACACTGATACGGCAACTGACAATGTACTATAGACTGTACATATCACTGGACAAAGTGACCGTGACGTCACCCATTAGTTTCTGAAGGGCCGTTTTGGGGCCAATCGAGTTTTCACTTCATGGACAGCATATTGGAGCCAAAAATAGGATGTAACCATATTTGGACAAACGGCAGTGGGGCTTAAGAAGCGTTCGTGCCTGGGGACTCATGGGAGAGCTAACATTAGCGGCTATCTTACTGATGCGGTAAAACTTCATATCACAGTCATATCACAGTGTTGTTAGTGTAAACACTTACCCACAGCTACGGTCAAGTGTATCATGTATACCGGTAACTATGAACATATCAAATAAATAGAAGATGAAGGTCTGAATCAGTCCGACTTTGCTGTAGCGAGCTGCTGCTACAGCGACATGTCAATCAAACCCAAGCATGGCAGTCATTTCTCACATTACTTGCCGTAATATCTTAATAACGAAGCAAAAAGTTAAAGATGGACCATCACATTACTTATTAGAGGGTCCAAATAAAACGTTTGAGACCATGATGACTGTTAGGAAAATGTTTATTGCAATGTTATCAAATATGTGTGTTTTATGATATGTTTTTTATATTGCATGGCAACTTTTCTCTTGACATTTCAAAAGACTGTCTAAGGACAAGAGGTTTTAAATGTGCAGGCATGTGGCTCACACAAGCACCCTGTAAGAGAGGGGGAAGGGTGGACTTGAGGTTAAAAGGGCTTGTTCTCCCTAGAGACAAGAATCGGGGGGCGACAGTGCTGCTTGACCAAGATAGAATTACTATAGGAGGGTGCTTGGAAATTTCCACTGGGGGTGTGAACATATGTGTTTCTTTGTCTTTGAATGTAAATAAAGAGCAGCAGGTCTGGGGGATGAGCAGAGAATTACAGGGGGAGACCTGAGCTGCAGGTCTCGTTTTGTAGCTCTCTCTCTCTCTTGCTGCAAGAGATTAAAATCTGAGTCTTTGCCTTCAATCATTCAGAAGGGGTTAACACAATGAGAATTTTCTTCACAATGACCCATGAAAAAAATTTATTCGCCAAGTATTTTCAGATGAAAGTCCAATGTATCTCTATGGGAAAAAAGGTTCTTGGAGTCAAGACGATCGGTTCCGCTGCGGCCAAGCGGTGGGATTACAATGTAAAGTTACTTCTGCATTGGCCTCACTGAACAGCCCCGGTCGTTGCCCCTTGCTCTGCACCCACACTCCCTCTGCACAAGACAACTGATGGGCTAAAGCACATAGAGGAGGCAAGAAATGGTACAAATTAAACTGCTACTCTGAGGCACATCTGTGCTTTGAGAACCGTTCCAGGTGACCATGTCATTGATCTGATGAGCGAATGTAAAGCCATCAGAGCTAAATGTGGCGACTACTGTGACAATATAAAACATGTTCTGCGTTATTACAAAATTCCATGTGTGTTCTTTCACATGTTGGATGTCTTCAGGATTAATGTACAAATAAAAAAAAAATAACATTTAAGGTTTAGGTGTGTCCAACCTTTTGACTGGCACTGTGTGTTTCAGACTAGAAGTACCATTTATATTTTCATGGGTCCAAATTAAAAGAAATGTAAGTGAGCAAAAATCTGATTTTTTTTGTTATGCTGTTTATTTTAATAGTTCCATTATCCTTGTCTTATAATAAATTAAGGACACTAATCAAAGTCTCATTTTTATCTTACAGTCTTCAGGATATTTTAAAACTACTGAGCATGGAGCTCGCAGCCAGAAGCAGAAATAAATAGGAGCATATGCTAAAAACAGATCAAATAATGACATTAAAACTCAATCTTTGAAATGTGGAAGACAGTCTGGAGCAGGCATGCACAGACAAAAAAATATTTGATGTCACATTGTTCAACAGCTGGAAATAACAGGATATAAATAACTGAAAAATGTATTTGTTCTCACACTGTTTAAAAAAAACATTTGCTCCTTAAACTGCACCTTAAATTATTGAGTGAATTTTAAAAATAGAGCTGCGTGATTTGGTCTAATTCAAGGCCATCTGAATTTTATTTTACCTTTATTTAAAAGGCATAGTTAAAAGATGTTTATAAGAATCACACCGTCTTATACATCTTCTTGCTTTGATATTAAGGAAAATGTTCAGATTTTTGTTGCTATTGAAGGCGATACAAATTTGCTATTACAGTCACTTTGACAGTGCATTTGACACAGTACGTCCTTCTGCCGTGTTTCAAATCTAAAATAACACAAAGTGGGTAGTCATATGACCATGCAGAGCTAAACTGGTCATATGTATATTATAGCCAGCAGCAAAGAGCTGCACATAAAGCACAATATGTTTGTACGTTAATGGTTACATGTGGCCTCTTTTATTTGACTAAATTACAGACTTTGGTGTTATGTAACAGCACAGCACTGACACTGCAAATAGGAATAATTCACTTTTACTTGGTCCCCTTTCTGCCATGTACAGAGTTTTGTCTTTAAGTCCCTTCATCTTAGTCATGAAACTTGTTTTGCTGTTATTAAGTGGGAGTGGTAGGAGAGAGTAACATGTCAAAACAGTACATAAACAGTAAAGATCTAAATTTCCCTTAAAGGTTAAGTATATAAATGTGATGTTTAACTCACCTGAGTGAGAAGCATAAAAGCATTGTCAGCTCTGAGATGTTTGGTGAGGAATTCCACGCAGTGACCCTCCAGAGCGGGCACAGCGTACTTCTTAGCTGTGTACAGAGTCGTCATCACAGTTTCTGGACCAATATGAACCTCGTCAGAATACAGGAACCTGAGAAGCAAAAATCACTTCAGCGTGTACACTCATGACAAATACATGCCAAACATTTTAAAAATGAAGCGCTACAACATTCAAAACTATTTTTGCTTTAATCATCTATTTTTCTTCTTGAAAATATCTGCAGAAATAAATAAAAGAAAACATGGAAACTTTTTGTAAATATTTCTGATCATAATTTAAGGGTTACTTTCTCTGTTACAGTTGTGACCCTCATTGTGTATCACTGACAGTAAAACAGGTGTAAAACAGATGGGATGCTTGGGTGTGCAAGCATCAACTGTATGCTGTGAACTGTTTTGCAAATAGCACATAATATTCGGTGAGTAGCAGTTTTAAGACTTATAGCAGTGCTATTTCTCCACACCTCTCATTCTCAGAATTAACTGACATCACCTGAACCTTTGTTTTATCATTACCATTTTTATCCTTCTGTCATATGAGTTTACAATCTGAGTGTACTCCTGTAGTTATAAAAGAAAATGCAAAGATTACTTTTAAGAAATATATATTTATGTAGGCATCAAATGTTAAACTAGCAGACAAGGTTAAAAAAGGTTTAATTTAGCAGATTTTAGACAATGGCTCTGTTTAGTGTCACTAAATTCAAAACATTATCATATAACAGAGATCTTGTTCATATTCATGTATTCATCTATATTTCTTCATGTTTTTTCAGCTTCATTTCACCCCGGGTCTGACATTTTAACCTATTAAATGCATCCTTCTTCATTACATAATTGTGCAAACTGTTAAAGCTTTTTTGATTAATTGTGTAGGCATGTCCAAAATAATGACAAGACCTACCTAAGAAAACTCCTGGTCTGATGTCTATCAATATCAGCTCATGCAAAATGTTAGTCACATGGTTAAATTGTTGAGAGCGGTCACCTGTCCTACCTGAGCAGGGCTAGAAAGGCTGCCGGTTCCACGTCAGGCAGCTCTATCTCAGCTGAGGTTGTTGCCATTCCGCCATTGAACATGGCATCAAACACGGCGCTGCCAGCAGCCAGGACGAATTTATGCGCTGGTATCCTCTGGGCCTGCCTGCCTTTCCCTACGATGAACCTGACGTCGCTGAGCAGCTCGTTGTTGAACAGGAAGGCGAAACGTTCCTTCAGGGAGCTCTTTGTCGCCTGCCAGTTGTACATGGGCTCCCGGTGAAGGCCGAGCACCGGCGAGGAGGCGGACAGGGCTGGACCGGAGGCTGGTGCATTGGAGAAGGCGGCCGCAGCTCCAGACTGAGCCGAGTTTGATGCTGGTTCTTGACCGTCATGATTTGACGCCAAGCCGCCGCCCCCGGTCGCCATTACGGTGTACTTCTATTTTCTCGTCTTAATTACAATAAGCAGAAGTTGACACAAATCAAACCGTGTTGTTTATTGACGTATTGTCCATGACAGAGGACGCCATTGCTCTCTGATTTTCGCTACCTGCTAGATGGCTACGTTACGTGCGCAGCGTCTCACCACGTAGTACGCATGCGCAGAAATCCATAAGCTTATTTTTTCATCTTGAAACTTTATTACAAAAGTCAGCAGTTACAGACAAAAATGTAAATAGCAAAAGGTGTGAAAGCGAAAGTGAAAACTATGGTTAAAACAACAAAACGTACGAGCGCTAAGCGTGACATCAGAAATCACAATCAATTTCCCCCTACGAATCAACTGACCATTTAGCCTACAATCCCACGGAAAGTTGCAAAAAGCGTGTGTTAAAGTAAGGATGACGTCCTCAAATACCTTGTATCCTTCACAACCAAAAGATACTCTGTTACTGTCATATAGGAGGGAAAAACAAAAATATGAACATTCAAGACGTTATTTACAACTTAAACTACTCAAACCAATCAATCGATTATCAAAATTGTTAGTGATTATTTTAATAACTGATTTCTGGTCCATCCATCAATTTTCTACCCCTTAATCCTCGTG